>JAODVM010273120.1:0-29065 GCA_025400095.1 Phenganax marumi | reverse complement strand
TGATTTTGGGTAGCCATTTTCTTAGAGGCAATAGTTACTGCTCTGAGCAGTAACTATTGCCTCATAGTTACTGCTGAATCAACCAATCAAAATGCTTAAAAGCTACTTTTGAATACTAAAATTATACTAATGTTCAATATCTGCGCGCTCTTATTTTCAAGTTATTCATATATGGCGCACAATTAGTTGAAACAATAGCTCATTAATATCTTTTTATGATTAATCTTCACAGTCCACGAATGCGTTTGAATGTTTTGAGAAACTGCCAAACTGCGCGATGACCCTTCAGCTTGCTTGTTATTTCTACGCTTTACAAGTCTACAGCCTGCTCAGCCCGCAAGTACAAGACACTCAGGCTTCTCTTTACCTGCATCCGCCCGAACGTGTGGTGGACCACGTGATCAAGAATTTCCGTGGGGAGAATGAAGATGACGTGAAGTTTCTCATGGCTCATTTAAGGAGATATCACTCACAATTGACAGACTTCGCGCAGGCGAGACTTCTGCAGGGACTGGGACGAGGTAAACCCATCTAAATGCACTCATACTAAAGCCCCGTGGAGACTGGTGGAGACGCACTGCTTGAAAGTGCCGTAAAGTCACCCTCAGTTATCCTCACCTGCGCACAAGCATTACTCTTATATACACACGAATTTGTAGTTTGCTTCTCTTAGCTGCTCCTGTTCAGAAGAAAATAAATCTGTCTGTCTGCTTGCTCTATCCGTCTGCTGTAACTTTTTATTTGATTTCAATTGCACAAAATGCCAAGTCTATTTATGGTACAAGATTTGGCAAATTTTCCCTCGATATTTGACTAGGAACTTTGTTCTTAGATTAGTCAAGTCAGCTTTAAAGCAACTCAACTTCACCAGAGAACTTCACTCTACTTCATGTTAATTTATGTCAATTTGTGTGAATTATGTTATTTTAATTTATGTTAATTCAATGTCAATTTATGTTATTACACTTTCTGTGAATTTATGTTCATTTATGTTATCACTTAATGTTAATTTATGTTGATTTATGTTATCACTAAATGTTAATTTATGTTAATTTATGTTAATGCGTTTGTGTTAATTAGGAGTGGACGTAGGTCGATTCACGCAAGACGAAGAGTACAAGAGAGAGACTATTCTGGGTCTGACTATGTAAGTTTAATTTCATTGTTTTCCTGTCGATATATTGTTCACGATTTGAACTGTCTTGGTTTTTCCACTAAATTGCTTACCCTTCCAGTCGCTTACGATAAAAGAAGCAAAAAATAACACACTTTATTTGTTACACATCATGCCCTTGAGAATTCTTTTACAATACACCTTCAAAGAAGCACGTCATATTTTGTGCGAGTCGCCCTAATCTCCAAACAGCTACTTATAGAGGGGTAGGGAAGTTCAGGGTTCAGTTGCTTAACGGGTGGAGTTGCGGACTAGTATCCCGAAGGTGCGAGTTCAAATCTCGTTTCACCCACATTTTTCAGAATGTGGTTAAGCCGTGTAAAAAATAAATTCGTTAAACGAATCTTCTTTGTGTAGGAGCATTGATGACGAGATTTTCAACACAGCAATATCTCTGGCTGACAGATACGATATTTCGCAATGGGAGATGTTTATGTCTCATCTTGAATGGCTCTTCACAGACAGCGAGTAAATTGACTGTGTAGAATGAAACATTGAGTAGGTAGAGAAGTTTTGATAATTTTGTTTTCATTTGACTTTCTTTCGCAGACTGTCAACAAAACAGCTTCAAGATCGTGTGAGTGAAAAAGAAATCATGACGACGCTGTTGACACAACCAGAAAAAGTAAGCTACTAAATTTCTGTTCAAAATAGATTTAGTTGAGTTATGGGATTGAAGAGTTTCAGATACCACCAGCTTATTGACTGAGCGTGAGGTTGCATTGTGAAATATCAGACCGAGTTTTTTTTTTGTATGGACAAAGTGACGAAAGAGCGAGGTCCTTGCAAAAAAAACAGAGGTCTGATATTTCGCAGTACAGATCGAACTAGCGAGATCAATAGTCGGTTTATTATTTGGCTGATTTGAAGTTGTTGCGCGAATTAAATCGGCTACCGTCAGTTTCAGTATACGATATAAGGTAGGCGTGCATGCCAAATCAATAACAATTTGCTTGTTTGAAACTTTTTGTGTTTAAATATTAATGGCACTCAAGTTGTTGAAGTATCTAAGAAAGGAATTACACACGACTTGCACCTGTAATGTGCAACGATAGTCCATGAAGTCAAAAGAACGTTTGCCTCATGAAAATCTAATACGTGTCTTCTTTTAAGAAATTTTCTTACACTATTATTCTGTGTTAAAGCACAGTTTTGAAGCAAAATTTTTTTCTGTTTACCAAGCGAAAATTTCCCGCCAGATAAACGACATCCGGGACACAAGTCCAGGAACGGAAAATGCAGACCAACGTCCGAATATAGGTTTTTTCGAACCCCTCGTCAACCAATCAGAATAGAGAATTTGGAAAAGCAAAGAAATAAAATAGTTTTATTATATATCTTTCTTGCCACAAACCTTAGCTTGGTCATATGTAGGCGAGAATTTATGAGATTTGATTGGTGAGGGTTGTAGTCGCAACTAATTGCGGAAGCATATTAATTGTAAGTTAGTTATGAAAAATGCTTGCAGAGGTAACTAATAAAATATCACGTCATATCATATCGTTAACAAATTCTATTTGGAAATGAGCGTTTGATGACTGTTTTGAAAATAGTGTTGTTAAATCAAGGTAAAGTTTCATGATTATCAACTCTCATTTAATGAACCCCAATCCTCTTCGTTTTTCCTATTAACTGGCCTTCTTTAACGTGTAACTTGTACTTACAACGCGATGTTTTATCTAGGTAATAGACCGTTTGCAAGAATATATTTATCCAGCTATTGATGGCAGACAGCTGGCCAGACTTTTATACTACTACATGTTGTTTGACGAATGCGTTCAAAGTGGAGGTCTTACATACGAAGTAAGTCGAAGTATAGAACATAATTATATTGCAGTCAACGCTTCTACAGCGCCCCTTAAGCTTGCAGTGTCCCTATGGCAGGTGAAATCGTTTGGCGATAACAATGTCGCAATGGCATGGGTTCGTCAGGGTTAAAGCAATTTTTATACGTATAGGTAAGATAAAATATTGGAATTTATTTTTGAAAATTTTTTGGTTACTTTAGGGTGACCGGGATCCACAGTTGCACATTCGACTCATAAAGAAAATTAAAGCGTCGTCACAAGGTATGCATTGTTTTTAACTGTTTTCAATATTACAGATTATTCCTTCAATCTAATCATATTTATTATACTTCAGCAGGTCATAGTTGAAGAAGAATAGCATTTCATCTTTTTCATTTTCATTAATTTTAAAGCCGTCAAATTTTCCCAAAATGAGCTTTTGCATTTAGGAGAACTTTGCCAGCCTATAAATCTATAAAGATAAGGTTTTTGCATAATACAAGATATTGGTAGTTCTTCTTTCAGTGACTCAAATATCATAAATATACACAATCCCTGACCTTGATATAGGCACTTCAAATGACTCACGATGTATGAATAGAATGAATTTGTACAATCCCTGACCTTATAATATAGACACTTCAAACGACTGACATATTATGAGTATCATGAATATGTACAAATCGTGATCTTAATATAAGCACTTTAAGCGACTCATATATTATGAATATCATGAATTTGTACAATCCCTAGCTCTGATATAGGCAGTTTAAACGACTTATATATTATAAATTTGAACAATTCTTGACCTTGACATAAGCACTTTAAATAGCTCAAATATTATGAATTTGGACAATTCTTGATCTTGATATAAACACTTTAAATGGCTCAAATATTAAAGAAATATATAATCCTTGATCTCACACTTTATTAACACATTAATATAATCATCATGCAGGAGTAAACTACAAGAACCTAATCAACGGAGGTGATCCTTTAGAAACATTGCGACCGTATCTTCTCAGTGCGAATGTTCACGTGTTTGCTAAGATGGCGAGCAAACTCCGGGGGCAGGTCAGGGAGCTTTGTTTATGTCAGGGGCCAGTTGTTCGAAGCCCGTTTAGCTTACACGTGGATTAGTCAGAATTCAAAAACTCTCCCACACATCTTCGAACACTTTCAAATCAAATCTTAAGTAGCGAAGCAATGGATAAAATACATGGTTATTTTAGTCAGTTAAACACTTTCAAATTCGTTCAACGAATCTATAGAGATGATTTCTATTGTAAACGTATCCACCGTTTAAGCTAAACGCGCTTCGAACAAGTGGGCCCTGGGGAGCTAACTGTAGTGATTTGGCTAATAAAAATGAAAGTCCTGTCAGTTTTGAATTCAGTTTTTAAACGCGAATAGATGTCGGCGTAAAATGCGCGGTGGATCTTTTTAGGTTTGTATTTTTTCTTTGCTTTTTGGGTGATATCTTGAGAGCTTTCTCTGTTCAAGTTTCTGCCTGATTTGTGCAGTTCGCTGTTTGGAAATTTGCCAAATCGAAAACGTTTTTCAACCTAAAGTTTTAATCAAAATTTTTAACCGCTTGTTCATTTTCCCACAGCATTTTCCCACATAGCTCATCTATGTAAAAAGAAGACTTTATTTGCAAAGTTTTGAAACAAATGGACATGGAGAAACGCAAAAACTAAACAACTGGTTAAATTTTAATCCAGAGTTAACGCTAACCCAGCTTGAACAAGCGGCCCCAGTGATAAAAATATTTGTACTTCATATAGGATGGCGAATCGCTGAGTTCAAGTCGAGTTTTCAAAGTTTTCGCAGCTAAACTTTTTTGGGAAGGCGAACGAAAAACCATCGACAAAGAGGTGCGACAAAAGAGTTTTGCAATTTGCACAGGAATTATTTAAAAAAGGAGACCTTTCTGCAGCATGTATAAAGCAGCGTTTAGTTCGTGCAACTTATTGATCTCACGCAACTAGAAGCTGTTGTTTTTATTCCGCAAAGCAGAAACCCGCCTCGGCTAATTAATGTCTTGCTGGTAACATTCCCAACATTCCATGTGATCTGACCGTGAGCTAAAAGACCAGAACAAGCAACAGCACAGAAATTCATTTTGTTGTATTTAATCGTTTCTTTTCCTTTTTTGAAGTTAGTCGAAACTTCGTAAATATTTTTGGTGATGAGAAACACAAGTCCATTGAAATTCTGAGAACAAAATAAGATGTACTTCGTGAGATAACAGCTCTTTTTAAACGAAAATGGATGTTTGTTTGACAACTAGGCCCAGTCCTTTTCCGTGGTTTCAGATCACCTGGTTGATAAGCCGGTTTTTCACTTCAACTGTATCGTAGAAATATGCAGCGTATTTCTTACCTCGTATTAGCCGAGCGCGAGGTCTTTGCAGAGAAACATCGGACCGAGGTCTTTTTGGTGCAGACCGAGCCAGTAGGGCGAGGTTTGTACCAAAAGACCGAACTATAGTAGAAGCTTCGAATTATTTTCATGAAAATGGATTCACGTTTTCAGATTGACTGGATTCATCGTTACGAAGGAGTACATGCGTTCTTGGATCGTCTGACCTTACCAGATTTTGTAGAACTCATCGATTCTCTGACTTTCTCTGAGCAAGCTATCAATACACTTAACAATGACCTACGTGATGAGATTTTGCGACGAGCACTGAAATTTTCCCGCCAAAGAAACGCCGCTGGACAGCGAAAGAAATCCAAAGAAAATTTGTAAGCGAATCTTGATTTTTTTATCAAGGCCTAGGTCAAACGTCACTCTTTTCATGCGCCGAACCTAATGCAATGAGCTCAGACCAAAACTTTAGGTCATATGCATCGGGTTCGACTCATGAGAATTGTGTATTCATGTCAAAGTCCAGTTATTTAAAAAACTCCTCTTCTCTTCTCAGACATGAGAACAGCATCACCATTGCTCAGGTCACTGAACATTTTGAGCAGTCATTAAAACATCTTGCATCTTTGGACAACGAAATTATTTTGAAACTTGAAGAATCTGAACAAGTACGTCGAGAAACTTAAACGAACTTTATTTATACCAGACAGCTAACGGCAGAGGTGACAAATTTTTGTCGTACATATGATGAGGTGCAGATTCGATTTTCATAATAACCAGTGAAATACATCTCATCTACTTGATTATCCCGCTCACTAGAGCTTTCTTAGCGAGAAGTAGTTGTACTAGTAGTAGAAGTCAAATTTGAAACTGGCTATGTTTTAAACTCAGTCCTAGATAAGCCCTAATTAATAGAAGGTGATAATCCAACTGTGGTGTGTTTTGTCCAGTTTGTATACACTCAGTGGACGGATACGGTCTGGAAGCTTGGCCAATGTGTCAATGTTATTATTATTCTATGTTTTTGTTCAGTTTGTACCCTTTCACAGTTAAAACTTAAGTTTGATTTTTCTGGTTTCTGGAAGTTTGTCTGGTTCCAGACAATCTCATTTTGTCGACATTCGGTGAATTAGTCTTTTCGTAATCGAGCAGGGTGCTGGGTCTAGTCTCAAACCGCATTGCGTTTAAGGATTGTTTGAAGGAACAAAGTAGAAATTTGAAATAACAGCAAATAAATTATTATAGTTAGGCCCGGTTTAGACGTGGAACTTTTCATGCTCCAAACCTAATAATGCTAATGAGTAAACGTCTTTATTTAGGTCTATTTCCATTCGATTCGACAACATGAAAAGTTCGACATTTGAATCCGGCCTTAAGCCTCTTTTCCACTAAGCGGAATTTTTCGAGCGAAAAATAAATCTGGCAAACGTGATTGGCTAGCAAAATATTTCCCCGCGAAAAAGTCGAAAGCAAGCCAATCATGTCGCTAGATTTATTTTTCGCTCGAACAAATTCGCGTAGTGGAAAACCGCCTTTAAGCCCGTTTTCCACTAGGCGGAATTTTCCGAGCGGAAAATAAATCTACGAAACTGATTGGCTCGCAATATATTTCGCCGCGAAGCGAACCAATCACGTCGCTAGATTTATTTTCCGCACGGAAGATTTTGCCCGGTGGAAAACAGGTTTTAGATATTGAAAATCCCTTGTCTCTCGCCCAGTCCTCAATTTCAAGCTTGCCCAGGCAATTTTCCTTCCAACAAACCACAGATGCATTGCGGTTTTCGACTAGACCCAGTACCCTTGCTCGATTGCGAAAAGGCTAATTGGTTTAATCATAGTGTTTCCTCGCAGATTCAGCATCGTGATTACGCCAAACTGTACGACTTATCGCGGTCAGATCCTGAGAAGATCAAACAACTCTGCGTACGAGTGTTGTGTAATGGTGACTCAGTAGATATCGTTAAAGATTTGTTGGATTTGGCCAGTCAACAGTGTGTTCAAGGTTTCAAGACCAGAGATATGGTGAAGGAATCTCTGAGAATTGTATTGAACACATACAGGTTGGTTGTACGCGCATATTTGAGTTTCTATTGTTCTATTGATCATAAATGGTTTATTTTAATGAGAGCAACAGCAAGGTTCATATCTCATTGACATCATATTACAGTAGAAAGAGACGCAGAGCAAAGGCAATGATTACTCAGTTTATATCTCTTTTTGTGACATTATCAGTGCTCTGTTTTTTAGTGCACCGTATTCAGCGATGTACGTTTTTGATGATAACATGGTTTTCTCCTGTAATATCGTTGAATCAAGTTTCAATGTAGTGTTTTAAGTTTTAAAACGAAGTGATTGTTTTCCAGTGACCCTGACGAAAGACCAGCATACCTCTCAAAGACTACCCCATCACGAGACCTTCTCAACAAGCTTCTAACAACATTACATCAACATTTGGAAACTGTTGCTGTATCTAAGAGACTCTTTAAGGAAGAAGATGTCTTACAAGAAATACGATCATTTTGTGCTGACGAGGCAGGTTCTCCAGACGTTAAACATGACGTCTTGCAGTTGATTGAGAAAACCGTCAAGTTAACTGGAGAAGACAGGAAGTTGCTGTTGTTCCATCAAACGCAGGCTATTTTACATCAACACTGGGATATTGAGGTGAGTTCTGTATGTATTTTAATAAACGCCGGGGCTTTTTTTATTCTTGCGCTGCAGGTGAGGCGTCTATTGGAGGGCGGCGTTTATTGTAAATTTTGTAATATCAGCTGTAAAACTATTTTTTAAATCAAACTCAAGTCAACCAATTCTAAGTCTTGACCTAAATATTAAAACTTTAAGTATGAAAGTTATGTTTTAAACAAACTGAATAAATTTTGTATGTTCGTGTTGTTGGCTGACCGAGGGGTAGCCTGGGACGAGAACTGTTACTTGGACTCAGATTGAGATACCACCTCTCTTCGAAAAACAGCTAAAACTCTCACACCAATAAATTGGTGGAGAAGAGACAGATGCATTGTTAAGCAGGAGGTGAAAAATAGAATGAAAAGAAAATGAGCGATACTAATACCGAGATAACTAGATCCGTGCAGAACCAAGAACGCGTTTTCTCGTGGTTAGGCAATAGCAATCATGTGTCGAACACGCAAGGGCGCAAGACCCAACCCCTTTGATCACATGACTTGTCAACTTCACGGCGACACAGGTCCCAAGCTGTTATGAACTTGGTTATTTATTGCATAACTTCATCCAATTATTGCTTTGCTACTTATCAGTCCTGACTTTATCTTTGCCACAATTACGGCTATATGGAAACCAGGCTTGCGTAGCACCGTAGATCAAACAATATTCAATAAGTCTCTCCGACAACAAGCAAAGTACTTGAGTGAAAATATAGTTATTTCATTGAGTGTAACCACGTAATTTATGATATTCGTTCTCTAGCTTTCAATTGAAGACGTGGAATCAAGTGAAAAACTCCACAGTTTGTTTGTAAAATTATTTGAGCAAACTGTGAGTGATAAACAACTGATTGCCATGACATCACTGCTGAGTATATGGCCGCTGCTTGATACCGCGTGTGATGAAGAAGGGCCTTGGTACCTAGTTTTAATGAAGCTTATCACTGACTTTAAAGCTGGAGAATTAGTCGTAAAAATTGTTAGGGAGAAAAGAGACAACATCAAACTGGACAGCAAGGTATGAGTTGACAAAAGATTGTGCAACGTCAATATTAATAATTTTGTTTGCAAGAAAACGTTCAAAATTAGAAAGATGCACTTGGGTGTAAACTTGCTCTGTTACTCGTAAATTAGCCTATACCTAGATCTACTAGAGTCTCCTCGTTTCAGTCCAGTGTTACCGCTAGAAAAAAATCCGTACAGGTCGAGGGAAATCTGTCGAATTTTTGCGAGTTAGGAACAAAAGATGGAACAAAGAGTGAGATCACGTTTTCAAATCATACTTCAATGACTTCGTGTTTCCTCCTTCAGGGAAAGTTAACAGGGAGGATTAGTCTAGGAACGTAATATATATACATGGCGGGCCCGAATATAGGGAAAACTTCAATTAGTAGAAATTTAATTAAAGTATCACTAATATTTTTAATTAATTAAATAATTAATATAATTAATATTTAATTAACATTAATATTAATATTAATTAATTTAATTAATATTTTATCATGATGATACTTGGTTGCGCCACGAAAACATTCAGTTGGGACTTCGGTGGCGCGGTCGCTTGGGACAATCGCCTTTCAACCAATCAAGTTGCGGGTTGGATTGTCAGCTCGGACTTAACTTTTTCACGTGAAAACGAGTCTGTCAAGTACTCTGCCGAAAGCCGTAGGTTTTTCCCGGGTACTCGGGTTTCCTCCTACAGGGAAAGTTGACAGGGTTGGCTAGGATATACAGATTAGGAAAGTTTTTACGCAATTACTGTAAAGACAAAGAACTTTGGCTGAAATCCATTGTATAGATATAGTATAGTCATGAAAGATTGTACAGCGGGTTAGCTCATATCCATATAGATTTCGCGCTATATAAATAATAGAACATAAACATAGACTATTTATTAACCACGCATAAGTCTGCATAAACATGAGTGAAATACGCTTTTTAGTTTATAACATAACTCCTTTCTCTGTTGTTGCAGAATTGTCAACGTATGTTAGATGCGCTATGTCAACATTCAGAGCAACTTTTGGCGTTTAAGTTTGGACTTCTCATTGGGGAACACGATGTGATTCAATCTGTCGTTGGACGAATGAATGTTTTACAGGTATTTTCTAGTTGAGATTCTCCAGATATTCAAAAACGATATAATATTTTTAGTTATTTAGTCTACATGTCTTTTAAAATTTTCTACCATGGATCGATTTATTCGCTTTCAAAAGTCGAAAAATCGCGTCCCTTTGCCGAATCGCGTCCGGTGTGTCTTGGCCTTTAGGTTTTCATTATTTTAAAAACTAACTGTATACATTTGATTATAACCTTTATACAGCCTGTCGAAGCAAGTTGGGATGATGAATTCTTAGAACTACTTTTCAAAACTAAATTATCGTCCAACATCGTTGAGACACCTTATTTCACTGCTTACGTGAAACACGTGCTAGAAGGAGTGTTGATCGTGGAAGACTCGCGGACATCACGCGTAAATGAAGTAGTTCGAGAACTACACGAAGCAGGCTACACGGTGCAGGCAGCTTCGATTAAGGCGTCGTTAGAAAACCTGCATCCAGGCTTGAGAACTTTGGATAATGCTTTAGGAACCTTTTTAAGGTGGGTAAGTAACAGCTAACACGCGTGTAGTCCGGCACTGATCTCTTGAAAATCTGGAACGTGTGCGTATGTTTTACATTTCGGCCCCAAAGGGCAACTATGTGGTGGGTACAATCAGTTTCAAAAGTCCTGGGACAGATGTCTTAATTGCTTAGTATTCTACTCTCTCTCTCCCCCTCGCGCGCCAATCAATGTTTCGCGTTCGTTTTTGATGACGTTACATGCGCCATATGCAATTCATAGTTGAAAACAACATTGACTGGGGGAGCGGAGGCGGGACAAATTAGCCTTAAACGTCGAACATATCAGTATTTATCGTGACAAACTGTCGGTGTTCCAGATACTTTTAAAACTGATTGTAGGTCCTTCTTCAAGATAAATGAAACAGCAGTCAGTTCACATCCGAACCGAGTACTTGAACTCACTGCTCGGGTCCAGTCCAAGGGTTGGAGTTACTGCATTTGAAATATAGTCTCCTTAGCAGTCTGCAAGGATCCATCGCACCCGCGTGGAGGTTGCGGATGAGATCATGTAAACTACGGCACCAAAATACGGTAAACGTCAATAAAGTGCCAAACAGCACAGTGAATTATTTATTATAAGTATTCTAGACAACAAATCCGAAAATTTTATAGAAGAAATACGTATGTTAAACAGCAAGCTGAAAATTCATTTCCCGCCTCAAAAATGTTTTTACATGTGCATTACACATTCATGGCCATTTCAGATATAGCTTGAAGACGCTTCAATATACTTACATTGAAGTCACAAGTTGAATGGTATGTAGAGACCGGTTGCCACTATTCAAATTTGTTGACAGTAAAGTCAGTCGTAAAATTGTAGAGCAACTTATTTCACAAATTTTCCGAATGGCGTTTTGCGTCTAAAGTTTAGCTTGTTTACATATAATTTTAGTACTCAGTAAATAGCTCGTGATAAAAAAAGAAGGAATACCTTTTCAAGGAATTTCTTTTGAACTGAAAGAGTTTAAGGTACTTGTAGTTAAGAAGATTTTCAATACAGAATATGTGAATTGCATAATTGATCGTTTTTAGAAGTCAGTGCAAATACTCGACCAAGGACTTCACCTGGATTTTCAAGTCCTCCACTCGCCTATTCACATTTCTCTCGGAATTTGAAATCCCTGTAAAGTCCTCTGTCTCCTATTATGGTAGAGTCATCATTATAGTTTTGGATTTTTATCAATTTTCACCAGCTAGCACCTTCAATTGAAAATGCTACAAAATGATTTCCTTTACAGTTTCAGTGTTCTTAAACTGTAAACAAGCTTTTTATTTATACTGGCAAGGCGAAAGTCGTTAAAACTGAAAACAAACGTTCTTCAGAAATAGTACAATATCTCTCTACCATGAAATAGTTTCATCATTAAATAACGTTTCCAAGTTGAGAGCGCCGCTGTCCAAAAGTTCTTTTTCCTTTTCGTTCATTTCCACCGTCTTACTCGGCTGAGAAGACGGGACATTTTTGAAGCGCGATTTTGTGCTTGTAGATCCAATTCCCCTTCGCTTCACGCTATTTGAGAGTGTCAAGAATCCGGACTTGTTAAAATGACGGTTTATTCCTGGTGGTGTGAGTTTTAGCTTTTTACCTTTTCTGATGCTTTCCGCGTATTCACTTTCTAAATATTGAAGAAATGTGTAAGTGGGAATTACAGTCAAAACACAAAAACCGTCCCATTTCCTTCTTTCCCATTTGATCTGTTTTACAGAACTAAACGTGAAGGTACCTAATGATTGCAGATTAGGTTAACTGTCTCAGAGTTATCCATCTGTGAAGACTGGTTTTCATTTGGTCGAAAACTGTCGCTGGCTTTCTTCAGCTTTAGCTGTGAACATCTAGACAGACTGCTATCAGTTAACGATAACTATCGACGCCGTCATTGGTCTTTTCTCACACCATGCGACCGGGCCTTAAAATCCACCATTTTTGGGGGGCGAAATCATTGTTTTTAACCGCTATTTTTTATCAAAAGAAAATATATAGAATTTTACGCTGTCTAACAATTGTTTGACACTTGCTATATACCTTCATATCTCTTAAAAATTTGGACTAAATTGAGAAATTTGTAATTTTTGTATTCGTAAATACGCGCCGAAAATGTGCACTTTTTAACCTCGTATTTTCTCGGCGAATTTCAAAATCTAGCGCTGAAGTTTCACACGGAGTTAAAACAGTCTTAAGTTTACTGAACACGAACAGTTGGTTCAATTTTCTTTCCAATAAACAAAATTTGCCAAATTCAATTATTGTGTCACCTACGAATGGCGGATTTATGGGCTGGTCGCATAGCGTGATAAAGGCTGTCGTTGGTGGCCATTGGTGGCAGGTTGGTGGTTGCCAGCGGTCTTTTTATCAAGATTTTGAAAGCTACAGCTCACAACAAACGGAAACTAGGCTTAATTCGGGTAATTCAAGGGGAATATGATTGCTTTCTTTCGTGTTTTTATAAATAACAGGAACAACACATGAACTTGGTAATCTCGAGTATGGCAGATTCACGAACATGACATTTGCATTACGTTAAGAACGCGATGGAAAAGCAAGAAAGACTTACCATCGTCCACTAAAGCCGAGAGACCCTTGGACGCTTTTGGTAACGAAAGTGAAGTATTCTTTTTCTTATTGATCACCGTAGGACGTTTGGTAAACGCTTTCTCTAAAAATAACAAAAATAAACGAAGTCAAAATGTCAGGTGGTCAACAGAACGTTTTTAGAAAATAACTTTAATTTGTGCCTGGAGGCGGTTGTACGGAGCGCGTTTAGCTTAAACGGCGGATAACCTCAATATAAATCATACACATTTATTCCTTCAACAAAAAACTGAAAGTTTTCTAACTGCGTAAGGTAATTATTTATCTAACTATAGTTCTAGCGCATAAGATTGGATTCAAAAGATTTAGAAATTGTGTGGGAGCGTGTTTTAATTCTGACTTATCCTCCCGTTTAAGCTAAACGGGCTTCGTATAACCGGCCCCTGAAAGATGTCTTTTTACAGAAACTGGCGTATGCAGTGAAATAGATTACATTTAAACGTTTTCTGTTCAGTAATAGATACAAGGATAATGTCTGAACGCGTGGGAAGACAAAGAATTGGCCACGAACCGCTGGCGAATGGGCAATTTTTTGTTCTTACTTCCTTTTGACGTCAACCGCAACTGAACTCACACGTCTAAATGTAGTTAGACGTTTGTTTTACTGCTCGTTATTGACACTTTTAAACGCTGTTTTCCGTTTGTTGTTGTAGTGAAATTGGGTTTGTTAATCAAGAGAAGTGAACTTTAGTCAAGGTATGCTGTTGTATGATAGTAATCTCGTGCTCAGGCGCCTCTTGTTACGCGGCTGCGTGTGCATTGTGCGTGGATCGTGACCCAAGCACCGGCCTAGTATGCTACCTGCTATGATGTGACGTTTATTGATACCTTCTTGATTTTCTTCATGTAGCGGTTGTTCATGTTTTTTAATATCGGCTTTGTTTTCCTTGTTTTTGTTTGTTCTATTTGTTTTATCTTCTTGCTCGCTCGTTGCATCTAGTTTTCTCTTCTGTGATTGGTTTACTTCAACTGAATTTTCGTTCTCAATTTGATCTTCTGTTGTATCGACATTATTTATATTTTCTTTGCTATTTCTTGACTGAGGTTTTGCCTTTCTTGACTGGCTCTGTTTCGTCGACTCATTATTTTCAATTTTATTTTCATTTTTATTAACATTTCTCGATTTTTCTTTGCTCTTTTTTGAACGTGTTTTAGACTTTCTTGAGATTTGTGATCGGTTTGCTCCGTCAGACTCATCCTTTTCAACTGTATCTTCAACTGCATCGACGTTTTCTTCGTTCATCTTTGACCGAGACTTGGTTTGCTGTGACTGGCTTACCGATTTATCGTGGTCATATTCGTGGTCCATCGTTTCATCCAATTTTCTCTTCAGTGACTCGAACACTTTCACAGACTCGTCCTTCACAATTTCAGTTTTTTCAACATTGTTGAAGTTATTTTTGCTTTTCTTTGACCGTATCTTCGATTTTTTGGAAAATTGTGACAGGCTTAATTCGGATGACTCATCAGTTTCGATATTATCTTCAATTGAATTGACTTTTTTCACGTGTCCTTCGCTTTTCTTTGATCGAGATTTGGATTTTTTCACGTCTGACCTACTTAATTCGGCCTCGTTCTCATTTCTGTTTTCCATTGTATCGACATTACTGATCTTTGCTTTGCTTTTCTTTGATCGTGTCTTCGACTTTTTTGAGATTTGTGACTGGCTTCTTGCGGTCGAGTCATCATCATCAATTCTACCTCCTGTACTATCGACATTTTTCACGTTCTCTTTGCTCTCTTTTGACCGTGCTTTAGACTTTTTTAACTGGCTTTCTTCTATCGCACTATCGTTGTTTTCAATTCTACCTACAATTGTATCAGCTATGTTTTTTTTCGGACGTGTTTTCGTCTTGAGTGATAGGTGACTCGCAGTCTCCATCTCGTCTTCAACGGGATTAGCCAAGAGCCATGATGCGACTTTTGTCGCAGACAACGAAGCGGCTGATTTTCTTGAAGCTGATTTGGAGGGTGTACAAGGGAGCGTGAGAATATTATTAGGATCAATTGGTTCTACTGATTTTGTATTGTCCTTTACTGGAACTTGCGTGAACGGAGCTTTTATTGATGATACTGTACTTCTGCTACTCTCAAGCTCATTCTCTGATTGCGTTTCCGTCGCTTTCTCTTTTTTGTTTTTCTCCAAATAAATGTTATTTAGAGAGACGCTCCTTTTTGACAGTGTAAGACTCTTCGCACGAGCAGCCTTAATATTCTTCTCAGGGAATGGCATCTGACCTAAGCTGGTTACTTCATCTCTACTTTCAAGTTGTGGAGCATTGTTTCGTTTGACTAGGCGCTCAGAATCACTTTTACTGCCGCTTTTAGCGAGTGTTTTCGTCTTCTTGTCTGCACCTTTCCTTTTGCTCGCACCACTATCCGCGTGAAAGTCGTCATTGTTCAGCAAATGTGTTCTAGTTTCATGATGTTTCAGATTCATTTCATCATCTTTTTCGTTTCCTTTTGCTTCTGTGTTTTTCTTGTCTTCAGCGTTTGAGCACCAACTGCTATCTGAATCCGAAAATAAATCGTCCTCTTTGCCTTTAACATCTCCTTTGGAGGCTTTCTGCTTTTCTGGGCTCTTTTCCTCAATATTTTCTGCTGTTTTGCTCGTATTTGAAGCAACTTTAGATGCGACATTTTGTTGTTTTTCAGTGAAAACCCCTCGTTTCTTAGATAGTTTCAGTAATTCTGCATCTAAATCCGTATCACTGTCAGAACTATTGCTATCACTAGACTCGCCATCTTCGAAATAATCTTTTTTCGTATTCTTGCTACTTTTCATATCTTTTTTCTTTTGATGATCTCTAGTAACTTTTTCGCACGTCTCAAGTTCCACTTTTGCCTCTAACTTTGTTTTTCTTCCTTGAATATCAACATTAATACTTTTTTCACCAAGTAGCGACCTTTGCTTAGATTTCGGTTCGTTTGTATATTTGTTTTTGCTTCGTTTCCCACGATCAATTGTTGTGCTTTGTTTGGCTTTCCTTTTTTTTGACTGAGCTTTACGATCCAAACTCAACTCATCTTCACTAGTATTATTCTTGTTGTCTTTGGGATTTTCGGTGGAGTCAACCTTTTCATCATTGAAATGCATTGAATCAACATTTGTTCGAGTTTCATTGCCAGGTAATGTTTCTCCATCTTCATTTACATCGACATTTTCAGCAACTGCCATCGTATTACTCTTTGAACTATCTTCTTTCTTTCTTGGCCTTGTTTTATCATTTCTAGAAACAATCTCAGACGCTTCAGTAGAGCCTATGGCAGATTCCTGTTTTCCTGTCTTTTTTTTCATAATTTCATTACGCTTTGTCTCTCGACCATAGATTTCACTAGAATTCGCCTTCTTTTCCACAAGTGATCCACCAGTGTTTCTACTTCCGTCTTTTGATATCGTTTTATCGAATTGTTCATCATCCGATGAATCATCACTTGCCTCCTGAACCCCTTCGAGAGCCCGACTAGATTTCCCTCTCGTCTTTAAAAAAGAATCTCTTCTCTGAAGCTCTGTTGTACTTTCATTACTTTGAGATGGTGAATTTTCTTGTTTATTTGATGTCTGTAAGTCCTTTGCTTTGGTACCAGAATCATACGACTTCCAACTACTCTCATCAGTGCTCGAATCACTGCTACCCTCTTTCACTGATGCTTGAGTTTCCTTTTCTTGAACACCGTCATTTGATTTCGTCTCGTCGTTTGCAAGCCTGAGTTGACCAGCATCATTGTCTATTTTAGACTCAAACGTATCTTGCAGAATGCTTTTCGTCGTTTTGGCATTCTTAGATGTCTTTTTGGCCTTCGGCTTCTCTTGTTTTTCCCCAAGCAAGTTGTCTAGATCGCCACGTTTTTCAGCAGCTTCAACTCTTGTTCTTTTCACATTTGATCTACTGAGACAATGATCTTTCAAGCTGAAAATTTCACTCATTAATTCATTGCCCTCGTCTTGACTTTCGTTGTCTCTGTGTCCCTTATCACCCCTTTCCAATTTGCCTTCAGTAATCCCTGAAGATCTCATATCTTCTGCAGGTGGCTCTGATGACCCTGGTTTTGCCACTGGGCTCGTGAAACCTGAGTCTGGTATGGCTGCATACCCCTCAGGGGATGTTGCATTTAGTAATGTTGGAGTAGCTGTGGCCAACAATTCGTCACTTTTCTTGACATTTTGGTTCAAAACTTCAACTGCACTCTCTAGAAACACAAGATATATTTACACTGTGTTAAGTTAATAATATCACTGAATAACAATTGAAGCTTCATAGAGGAATAGAATTGAAATGAAACAAAGTGTGATTTTGGTGCAAGACTGGAACATGATTGACTTAGAAGTAATGATCAAGCAGTATGCAAATAACTTGTTTTAACTTCCAAGAAAGCGGTCAAACTTTAGACAGTGCACTCAAACTGATGAAAGCATTGCAACTGGGTAAAATGAGTTATGCCGCATTGAAGTGGATGTCAGAACCACACACAATAGAGCACAAATTAAAACAAGTGATGCAATGGGTCTTTGCTTCAACTTGGACTTTTCAGCACAAGATTGCAATGTGTAGAGTATAAGACATCCAGTGTCTGTATGGTATCATAGAATGCATGTTACCATACCTGTAAAGGCAAAGATCTCGTCTTGATTCCTTAATAAGGGAGCTACTGGATACCAATTGGGCAATACAGCATTAACATTATTCTTCAATGTCTTGATTTTGACCCTAGAAATAATGCTATACAGTCACACAAAAACACACTGCAAAGATTAACCCATTAGTACAACACTGTGTTTTTTAGTTCAGTATACACTACCTAAAGTTTACTAATAATAACTTTAGCACATACTTAACAGAACAAAGTTTTGCAAGTGTGTTTTGGACTTCCTTTATTAGATCTGCTACAAGATGGTTTTCATCAACCAAAGTCTGTAAAAAATGAAAATATATGCATAGTAGGAAAAGTGCTGTAAGTTTTCAAATCAACCAGGGCTACACCTTGCTTGATTGTGTTATCATGGTAACATGGAAGCTCCAATAATTTGATTGTAAGTTATGCCTTATTCATATGTGTACAGTAATGCATTAGAACTTCTTGAAGTGTTGAAGAAGTTCTTATATATACATCTTAGAACTACTCCAGATTTACTGCTCAAAATATGATGGAACATCTTAGTTACAACTACCATTGGCTGTTGGTCACATTAGGAAGTGTTTTGAGTTGGAGATTATGTCAACTTGGATATGTTTTTGACTGGTGCCTGAAGAAAGCATTGTTACTAGACCTCATCAATGTCAGGAATTGTGCATGTACATAATATTGGAGTCATTCTGCAAAAACTTGCAAGGTATTTTCTTATGAGAAAGGTTGATCTTTATAGATTTACAGGCTTCAGATTTACCAGAAATGACATACAGATGAGAATTTTAAATCACTTTTCTTAGTCTTACACCTTAGTATTTCCCATCTTTATGTCATTTGTGGTAATTTTGACAACCAGCAAATCTAAAAAGATTAACTTGTTTACAAGAAAAATGAAAATATTGCAATGCTTCTTTATATGGGACGATAATGTACAATTTCACGGTTTTGTTCCTTACTGCTGGACCCAAGTCATATTCCATATAGCAATGACGTATTACCGGAAAAGTCTGTTCAACGGTGAACCTCAGACTACAACTCATTCTCTGTGGTGATACCTAAAGCGCTATTCTTTTCAAGTAACGTGTAATAAATACAAAGTACTTTTACTATCTAGTTATTTCAAAATATTCCTTCAAATTTACGACAGTAAAATGAATTAAAACTAGACCACGTGCGAATTTTGCAACATTGACGCGTTGTAAAGTATTATACTATATATGTTCAAGTTCATAACCATCTCCAGAGATACCTATCTATAGTTACAGATAAAAGTTAAACATATTGTTTTAAACCTCACCATGAACCGTAGATTGTTAAAATTAACGACAACGCTAATATATTTGCTTCGCGCGCTCTCCTGTAAACTTTCCGCCATTATCATAAATCATGCGACGAAACCATAACAAAGTGAAGTGGGAAAATGTCGGTGCGTGGTCCGGTAACCGTCGGATATGCCGAAAACACGTTCTCGAATTGGAATTGGAATGCTGCAAACTCCAAGTCCAAGTAACCCTTGCAGAGTTTCCACTTGCGTTGATTTTTCCTTGCAAAAGGAATTTTTAGCCGTTGTAATGAATGCAAGAAATGCAAGAAGTTGAAAAACATGGAAATTGCAAGAAAAATAATGTTATCTAAAGAATTTATACTACTATCTATTTATACTACTTTGTAGAGCATTAAAAAAACTAAAATACCGTCAACCAGTTTTGGTCAATATGAGCGGTTATCAGAACAAAAACAAGATTCTGCCTAGCATATATGCATCGATATGCAGTCAGTGAGGACCAGGTGAGGACTAAATATGCACAATTCCCATTATTCCAGATTACGTATAGTTCAGTGGTCTGTTATCTACGCGCTCGCGAGCTGTAAATACTCGAGATTCATAGCTAACCGAAGAAAACTAGCACCAAGTAGAAGTAATAAAATGTCGGATGGTGAAACGCTAAAGAACACACTAATTTCTCAATGATACTTACATTGTAAGGAAATTTAAAGATTTTTGCAAGGAGTTTCGACAGAAAATGAGGAATCTTAGGATCCAAACTGGATCCAGAGGATTTTTCCAATTTAAATAAGTGTGGAAACGCTGAACCTTCAATAATTGAATTGCAATTTTTTCAAAATGGCGAATTTCGGAGGAGGGCGAACAGTTCCTCCTCCACGGTTAGAGCATTTTGTGATGACAGAAAAGCTTGGCCAAGGAACATACGCCACTGTGTATAAAGCTTATAGAAAGGTGAAACTCTTTATGGGTATTTTAATCGGTGCTACGCATTTTTTAAAATTAAAAAATAGGTGTTTCATGCAATGGGGGTAAAATGGCTAGAAATTCAAGGTTTTAAGGCAGGCAACCATTTAAACGTACCGTGGTTAGAGGTCAATATGTCCTTTTCTGCTGGTCTCATACGGTTGATTCAATTTGTTTGTTGGTAAAGCTAGAAAACTCATGAGTTTTGGCATAGGAGATTTTGATTGGTAAAAAATATGCTATGCTACCACTTAACTCTCCTTAGCTACATATAAACCCATGACAGATTGCCAGGATTAGCAAAGGGTATTTGCGATATTTTTTGTATTGTGGGCACTCTTGCATCGAAGGAAGTGTTTCCTTTCAGAAAGACAGAAAAATGTTGAATTGTGATGAATGATTTTGTTTTTAGGGAGAGGCTCGTGAAGTTGTTGCAATAAAATGTATTTATTTGAAGCGGCTTGGAAAGAATGCCATTGAAAATCTTTTTACTGAGATCAAATTATTGAAAGAGATCAACCATGATCATGTAGTGCAGCTGAAGGATTTTGAGGTTGGTAGCAGCTTAGTTATATCATATTCGTTTGATAAAGTACCCAACCTCAAATTAGTGTCCACCTTGCCACCCCAGAGAAAAACAATAGTATACTCTATAACTCAATTTAAAAAAATGTTAGTTGACCTCAGAAAATTTTGTGGTTAACCTTGTTTACAATGAAATTGACATTACTTGAATTGCAAGTGAACAGCTAAGACTCTGGCTTCCTATACTTGTTAGCACTTGTTATTGTATCTTTTTGTTCAAGGTAAATAAACTGCTTATTGAACACTGACATTCTTACCAAGAATCATAAAACTTTACAGTCAAAACAAAAACAGTTGCACAGTTTTGTTTCTGTAGTTGGTTGTCAATTTCAGCATCGTTTTCAATCATTTTGCAACAGATCTATACAGAACTACTGAAAGGAACGTAAACTACGTTGAGAATAGATTCACGTTGCGGTGTTTATGAGCTTCAAATGGTGAAGCAAGTTACAATTCTTGCGCATATTTCAACAAGCCAGTTTGCTTTCTAGGCTTGAAAACATTGCAGCGTCAATTTATTCTCTACCTTGTTTACATTTCTTAAAGTTGTTTTGAATTTTTTACAAAACTTATGACAACCTTACTGAACTTGACAACCTATCAAATGTTAAGTACTAGTGTTATGCAACCAATAACTGAAATGAAAGTGTGCTAATACTTCCATTTCACTGTAAAGCCTGTTTTCCTCTAGGCGGAATTTTTTGGTGCAGAAAATAAACCTAGCAACGTGATTGGTTCACTTGAGACTTTTTTGAAATATATTTCTAGCCAATCACGTTGCTGGGTTTATTTTCTGCACAGAAAATTCCATCCAGTGGAAAACAGGCTTAAGAAGTGCCCACCTCAAATTGGCACCCTCTCTTAAGCACCCAGGATGCTTAATTAGATAAATACAATGCATGTTCACATGATGAAATTTCGTGCACTCAGTTGTTGTTAATTAGTGATATATACCTAATTAGTGATAATTAATCTGTCTCTAATTAGGAGTAATTAATATGATGTTAATTGGTGTGTTGCTACTTAGTTAATGATGATGTTTTCTTAAGTAATTATAATGCTAATTTAATATGTTTTTAGTTTAGTAATGGCAGTAAACACAAATAAAAATATTTTCAACTTAGAGTGACCAATTTTAAAAGCAACTGTTGTACCATTGTACAGTGGATGACTGTAAAAAGCTTAAACATAAGCTTCCCTAGCAATTGTTTTGACATAAAAAGGATAAGCCAAAAAGATGTGCATTGAGCGAAGAAATTCTGCTACGTAGGAAAAATACCTTTGCAGTGGCTTTTATATGTGAAGCTCAAGTTCCCTGTAATGGACAAATCCCATTGCAGAATAGATCTTGATCTAGGCAAAAAGAAGTAAATTCATCTATGCAACTGGAAAGAACATATTAGATGTAAAATTGCAAAGTTTGGTCGCGAAAGGTTGTAAAATGCGGGAAAAATAGCCCTGCGAAGTTTGCAAATTTAGTATATGTTTCTATTATGTGTGGAAATTGCTACTACATTTGAGCCAAAAATGACCCGAAAATGGTAAAAATTTCCGCACGTAATAGAAAAATATACTAAATTTGCAAGCTTCGCAGGGCTATCTTTTCCGCATTTTACAACCTTTCGAGACCAAACTTCGCAATTTTACTACATCTAATATGCTCCTTTCAGCTGCTTGGATGAATTTACTTCTTTTCGCTTAGATGGAAATTTAATCTATAGCAGGAAATGTCCATTCTGTGTCAACCTTAGATTTACCAATTTAGTGAGGTTTCCATGTGAAGATTGTTTCTATATATTCCAGTGGAACAAGGAATACTTATTTCTTATCATGGAGTATTGCAGCGGAGGAGATCTGTCAAAATTTATTCAGACTAAAAGACAGCTTCCTGAAAACATTGCGAAGAAATTTCTTCAACAATTAGGCGAGTCAGTCTTTTTATGACATCAGGGAATTTTAAGATCAGCTATATGCGACGCGAGCTCAACGACGCGACCGTCAATATTGAATGTACTTTATGTTAGAAATATTGTAATATTGTTTACAAAATGAGATACAGTGTTACTGATGTTACAGTCTGTTATAAGATTGTTGCAGTATTGTTATGACTCTGCAAACGTTGGAAAAAGCCTGCCTCTGCTATGTTTGAAGACATTTAGGCCTTGGTCAAGCATCGCTCTTTTCATGTGCCAAACGTATCTAATGGAAATGAGCTCAGACAAAGACCTTGGGTGATTTAGTTCGTCACATGAGAAGAGCGACGTTTGACTTAGGCCTTATATATCGCGTCTTAATTCTATTCCTGGGAAAGGCGACGTGATATTTGAAACCGTTTATCGTAAAGCCTGGTTTCCATATGGTCGTAAGTGTCGTAAACGAAGAGTCACGATATCACAGAGCAGCCAAAATATTCTATCTTCTAAGCAGTAAATCTCATACAAAAGATACATATTGTTTTCTAACACTTGCTTCGCTAATAACTCCTTTGAAACTGTTCTAATTACGATAGTTACGACCATATGGAAACCAGGCTTAAACAAGGTAAACTTTGTATCCGAGACAAATCACAAGTGTTTTATTCTAAATTTCAGGAAAACTTTACCTTATGTTAGATTCGTGATGTAGACTGCTAATATTCAGAGTTTGAGATTTTCTATTTCAAATGAAAAGTACTCGTTTCAGCGTTCGCGTTGTCGAGCTCGCGTCGTAGAATCTTAAAGTCCCTCTTGATTACATAGTAGACTTTCACTTGTGTAGCAACCGGTTTGATTCCTCCAATAATCTGCTGTACAGATGCAAGATTATCGCCTTAATAGTGAAATATATCCTTGTCTATTTTCAGCGCTGGCTTTGAAATTTTTACACACTAAAGACATTGCTCACATGGACCTTAAGCCACAAAATTTACTACTATCATCGAAAGAAAATCCTAAATTAAAAATTGCAGGTGTGGTGCTCACTTTTACACTTGAAAAAACGAATTCGCGCAGGATTCACTGGAACGCATTCCCACGGACGTAATAAGTTGACAGATTGCAGGGCCTACTTTAGTGTGCGGTATTGCACACTCTGTGCAGTACTGAATAAAAAGTGTGCAGTATTGACGGCAAAAGTGCGCAGTATTGAACTTGGAAGTTTTGAAGTTTGAAATTAGATGTGCTGAATAAGCTAGGTAGAAGAAATACAAAGTCGAACATTCGAAATTGACTTTGCGACAAAACTGGCAATGGCACAAACAAAGATTGGCCAAACAGTTTTTCAGGCACCCTGTATGTTGTCATCATGCTCTTCATAAAAACACAGGAATTTAAATATGACGTCACACAGCACGTCATTGATGAAATGTGCTCTGAAGTGTGCAGTATTGCAATTTCGTTAGAAGAGGCCCTGATAGATTCTGTGTTGTTCGGGCGCAGTCTTACTTTCTGACTTTCTTTCGAAGAGATTCAAGTACAGCTCACTAATGTGCTATTCCATCTGACAACTAAATGTTGGTATGGACAAGCAGAACGAAATCCATCATCACAGCTTCAAAAGCACCCTATAAAATGCCAAAAGTTGCAAAGTTTGGTTGCGAAAGGTTGTAAAATGTGGAAAACATAGCCCTGCCAAGTTTGAATGTGATGAATATTTTCGTATTGCGTGTGGACAAATAACCACTTTTGAGTCGAAAGTGATTATTTTCTTCGCCCGTAATACAGAAATGTAAGTCATTGAAACTTGGCAGGGCTATCTTATCTCCATTTTACAACATTTCGCAGCCACATTTGCGATTTTTTTTGTTTCTGGATACTCTTTCAAGCTGTGATGATAGATTTCGTTCTTGTCTGGATCAAGATTCGGTCGATAGCAGGAGTCGCCCATTAATAACAAGGTATTTAGGGACTTTGCGACGTTTTGCAAAGTAGTTTGGACGGAAGTCGGTTTTGTTTGTAGGATCTCACAATATTTACTGTTTTGAAACAAATTAGCGGCGTATTTCTTGCCCAGCCATCCTACGCCATGTTGGTGCCGATGTTGTGCCTATAGTTGAACGTGATTTCGATCAGATAGACTAAGGCATACACAACAGCCGCTCGATAAGAAATTTGATTATCCTACTCTTAATTTTCATTGATAATTAAATCTTGTATTAGATTTTGGTTTTGCGCAGTACCTGAAAGATGATATGGACAGTTCTAACATTCGTGGTTCACCTTTGTACATGGTAGGTCATTTACAAATTCAGTTTTCTTTCTGGATTTCATTTATGGGTCTGCCTTTCCCTACATTTCCCCCAATGATATTATGAAATGTATTGCTTTGCTTCCAAAAACTAAGTTTGCATTAGGGTTGGGCAATATTCCAAAAACTATCTCATGATAATTGTTGAAAAAATTATCACGACTATCGTGATAATTACAACACTTGTACTTTTAATACCTTACAGTTACAGTACAACTGCAATGAAACATTTTTAATACGATTTTGTTGTATTTCCGTTTTTCGGTGACACAAGAATTGCGGACTCGCACGTGTCAGCCATGTCATGTTAGTCCTTTTGCTTTAAGGTCTTTAGTTACCAATAACTTCAACGTTTTTGGGAGATTCAATAAGGAAAACAAACAACAAGGAGGGATTATCGCGATAACCATTTCATACAACCATAATTTCGATATATCGCCATGCACAGGTCTATTTTCGATACGATAATCGCGAGTAAAATTATCGCGTAATATCGATATTATCGAAATGTCGCCCAACCCTAGTTTTCATCATAATATTTCAGGCACCAGAAATGTTTTGTTCAACAACTTATGATGCTTCAGTGGATTTGTGGTCTGTTGGAGTCATCTTGTATGGTAACATTCACTTTAATTTTTTTATCGCGAACAATATGACATTTATCTTCATAGTGTTTGAATGCAAGCTGAAACTATTCGATCTTTTAATAGCTAATAACCATGCAAAACTTTAAAGAACATTTTCGATATTTCTCTCAACTTATAGAGGCGTTGTTTGGCGTCGCACCGTTCAGATCTCGTACATTTTCTGAACTTGAAAAAAAGATTCGATCATCGCAAGAAATCAGGGTACAGTTTGGTTCGTTCTTTGAAGTAGGCTATATGAAGGAAAATTCATCAAAACGAGACTAGTCAGTTTTTTAAAAATTTACGGAGTAATTTAAGATCAGTTGGCCTCATACGATAGCAAATGATGGTAAAATTCTAAAGTTTACACTCTTATGACAGCTAGCAAATTATCGTCAATTTCGGCTCTTTTTCACTGAAATGTTCGGAACTTTGTTGCGAACTTCGCAAGTTCGTTTCCAAGTCCAAATGTTCACAATGAAATTCAGAAACAGGTTTGTAAACAAAACCTCTGATTGGTTGCTTACAAATGGCAGCCAACAAAAGTTGGGGAATACAAACCTGTTTCTGAATTTTGTTATGAACATTTGAACTTGGGAATGAACTTGCGAAGTTTGCAACAAAGTTCCGAACATTTCAGTAGAAAGTGAGCTGAAATCGACTATAAACGTACCCGAATTGTTCGAATAAACGCTGAGGCGTTTATTAAGAGTTTAGCAGGTGCGGCATTTATTCGAGGGCGGCGTTTATTTGAGGGAGGTGTTTATTCGAAAAAATACGGTATTGAAACTTGTATGTATGTGTTATAACGAATATTCGCATGATAACAGCTGGTCGACCGCCATTTGCTGTTCTCTAATAACGATTCGTGAGTCTTGGTAAAGGGTGCTTTTTGGCATTTTATTGGTTACAACGTTCTTACAAGAGTTTCAAATAGCTGGTCCTTTAAACTTTGGGGGGTTTTTTGTCATCAGTGAATTTATGTAAAGCACTACACACTTCGTTTTAGTACTTTTGAATATTTTTGCAACGTCACGAATTTCAACCATGTTAACATGCATGTTGACGTCACTCAGTTTTTCGTCCAGGGGCCGGTTGTTCGAAAGGTGGATAGCGCTATCCACCGGATAGTGATTTTTTGTAGCCTTCGTAAAATTTTTCACTGATCGTTATAACATAATGTTACGAATTGTAACGATAGATTAAAGTGTCTAATATAAACATTGCTGACTACAATGGAAGTTTCGACATGTTTTGTCCAGTTTTATGAATGTTGAAAAATTCACTATCCAATGGATAGCGCTATCCACCTTTCGAACAACCGGCCCCTGTTATGCAAGTATACGTACGTAATAATACAACTCATGTATGCTAAGGCTTTCAAAAAATCATGTCCGCGCACATTCTTGGCAGGCAAAGTATCAAAATATGTAAACAAGGTTTACCCATCTATTGCATCCAGTCTTACATGTGCTGAACGGTTAGTTAGATACATAGTTATTTCATTTAGCTAAAAGATTTTAGTTTGGCTGTACAAGGAGTATATAAACATAGCTCTATTTTTGAGTTTATCCACCGTTTAAGCTATAAACGGCTTTCGTACAGCCGGCCGGCCCCTAAACGCACGGTGTAGTATATGTACAAAAAAGTAGTAACATTAGCTAATTACCGACAGATATTTATTTAAATTAAAGAGTAAAGGATAGGAATAGTTCTAACAATTCCTGTATTCTTCTATACCTTTAATAGTTTTCAGTTTTAACAAAAACAATATCGACGACATTAAGCAATAATTTATCAGAAACACGTACACTATGTCAAAAAAATATTGCAAATTCGGAAGTGCATTGACATGACGCTTGTAGCTGTACTGCTTTAAGCATTCATTTTCGCGATGGAAATACTGTTGACGTCTTAATGATAATTTTTGGAAAGCGATATAATATAGCGAAAAAAACCCTGATCCAAACAGGCAGCAACTCGCAGTTATGGAAGTAGTTACATGGAGGAAAAGTATACAACATATATACTGATATATACACACGCATCCACAATGTGGCAATCAAAACAAACAGATATGAAGAATCTACGGCGATGGACCAACTATTACTGACGGAACCATTTATATGATAATAAGAAGGCTAAATAGCGACAAATTTACATCATAGTATTTAAGTTAGAGACGAATGTTATGATTTGCCGCTTGAAGACGATGACGAGTTTTGGTTGTCTTACTTCGAGCAAACTGTAGCCGAAATTCGGACATATGTTTACAGCAAAATAATTTCCAAAATATGTTTTAAAAGCCATCAAGAAAGCTAATTAAAATCGAACGTTAAAGCAACGCATACTTGCCGTTTGAAGCCGATAAATACAGAATATTATTGAGCACAAAAGCACGAGAGTTGAACTCCCGCATATTTACCATGGATATTTACATAATATTTATAAAATATAGATGTTTCAAAAGCAAATAGTAATTCCCGAGTAAACTCGAACGTTTTTAGCAAGATATTTTGTCATTTAATTAAAGACTAACATTATAGCATATTGTTGAGAATATAAACACAAGCAAGCGAGCCCAAATACCCACGTGTTTACTCCAGAATATTCTAACAATATCATCTCACGTTTCACAGCAGAAATAAAACAACGATAATGGTACTTACATCGCTTTTTTCGCCACAAAGCAGTACATGTACTCGTAGTCCATAAACAATTGCTTTGTATCCCCAAAACTGCCCAGTTCACTTTAAAATACATCAAAATATCCATAGAATTTTGCCGATATTCCGCCATGCTGTTTGAGGCTTTTAAATTTGCATACTAACATGATTTAAATCAACCTCCCATTCGCTGCCATCTGATTGGTTGCAGCGTAGGCCAAATAGCCAATCAGTTCATGTGAATTTCAAAACAGAGGCATTCTTCGACAGATAATTGCAAGACTGAAAGTAGCAAATCATTTCCAAAGTGATAACAGTTCTTCAAAACTGAAGTCTCTGCACGTTTAATTTCAAAACACACAGAATAGATTTTAAAAAAATCAGCAAAATGAGTAGTAGTGCATGTTCAGTTTAGCTTTTCCCACAGCCTACTTTATTTTAAAATTTCTAATATACAATAAATATTTTGGTCATATTTACGGGGGCTGTTTTTAATATTTTCAATTATGCCCACAGCACGCAAAAGGCTAGTGCTTGAAGATACGTCGTTACTCAATGTTTTCGTTGAAGGCCTGTTTCCCGTCGAATTTGATATACAAAAACGTCATTTCTCGAGAATTTACCCTACCTAAAACATTTAAAATGTGACCTAAAGACGTTAAATTGAAAACAAAGGCGTTTTATATGAAATTCGACGAAAATAGCACGGTAAAAACAGGCCTATCTATACTTATTCGAGATACGGTCCGGAATTTTTCCTGAGGTCTCTTCAGTCTATTAGAGAGCTTACGCACGCATGACTTCGCGTACGACGTCGCCTTCGTTATGTCATCTTAATGACGGCGTCGTAAA
>JAODVM010273009.1:0-12337 GCA_025400095.1 Phenganax marumi | reverse complement strand
GTTGCTCAACATGCAAAATAGTGCTTCAAACTGAAAAAAGTGCTCAAAAAGTGCTCAGCGCAATCGGGAAAGGCCTAAACCAGCACCTTCTTCGCTGCTCTGCATGTTTGGCGAATGGGATAGTCCCCAGCTTCTGCAATTAGGCCATCAACCGTAGCACAGTGAATGCAGATACTTTCATTGCCTGCCCCGTAGTAAGTAATCTCAATGTCATCTCTGCATGTGAGATTTTGTCTTACAAATACGTCCCTGAGGCAGGTATCATCCTTTCCATCAATTATTTGGAATACCTCTGACTTCAATTTAAGTTTTCAGTGCACCACTCGCCACTTCAAACATTCTTCACACTGAAGCACTAGATTTGCAATCTTTGCTGTTTGTGTGCTTGGATTAAATGGCATGCCATGCCCTTTAATCTTTGGGGGTGCTTTCAATGACGGTCTGTGATCTTCACTTGTCTCTGTACCATATAAAGACTCAAAGTCATCATAATGTTACTCTTGTGGGACAGGATCAGGTAAATGATGCAGTTTCTTGAATTGTTCCATGGGTAATCTGGGAGGTTTACAGAATGCACAGTCCTCTGCTAAGCACTTCTTTACGGAAAACATGTAGTGGCGCTCCAGGCAATGACTATTCATGAACTGCATGAGGGCTTTCTTGTCCTTCAACTTTGCTAGTGTTGTTTCATCTCAAGAAACACTAGGATCAATAACTTTCAGTTCATCCCACATTTCCTTTAGATCTGCATCTGTGGCAGGCTCGAAAATTTTAAAGCTTTCATTCTTCAGGCGAAGTCGCTTGATAACACCTCCCATAAGATCTTTGACATGCTGTACATATTGCTTTAGCTCCTCTTTCAAGTGAGGCTTTTTCTCAACTAGACTGCGTATTTGTTTCATGTTGCTGCAGTGCTTCAACTGATGCTCTAAATCCTTGTCTTGCAAGGCACACCTAGCCAGGCCAACTGATTGCAGACCAACATTTAGGATGGACATAATCCGTTCAGCAGGATCTTTCCAGCTATTATAGGGTGGTGTTCTCACTGCAACAACCATATCTTTGTCTCCCTTGAGAAATACACATATCAACGCTAACTTGACAGAATAATAAGTACAACGATGATCAGGTCCACCATCTGTGTACAAGCACAAAATTTCCTTGTTTTCACCTTCACTTTTCAGTAGATTCCAAAGTTCTGCAATGTGCCCCAAAGGTGATGAAGGTTCAAAGCAATTCTCTTTTAGCCCCACGAACACCTTCCCCTTATAGAAAGAGCCTTCCAGGCTTTCTGGCAGATCAAGGTGAAGAACAACACTGGGTGTTATCGATGTTTTTGTGAAATCGTGATCTGCCACTGCCATGATTTCATTCAACCCCACAATCACTCTTTTGCCTCTTTCCACAGCTGCAACAGGGCAACCTGGCTCCCCAACCTTGCATGTATGTTTATCATCCATGCAAACAAAGTCAACATAGTGGCGATATTTCAATGCAAATGTCCTTTCATAGCGGTAGAGTGCTGATGTATAGTGGCAGTCTTCGTGTGTCTGTCGAAATTGACGAGTCTGCACCATGAATTTCAACTTCAGGCGACCAGTGAAATATCTGAAAGGAAGTAAAATTTCGCCGCTGTGCAACAGAATTTATTGTCTTAAGCCTTAACTATAAAAATCATTACTTTATACCTTGAGGTGGCTCCGGTTGTTTTACGTGGCCAGAATTGTAGTCTCAGCCACTGCTGAGGTGGGATTGGTGTGCCTTCAGGAAGACCCTGTGCAACCTGCTCATGAAGATCACGAATACTTAAAGCCTTGGCAAGGTGAGTCACCACAGTATGGCTTCCATTGCCCAGAAGATGAAAAGATTGTGAAGGTAAATATATTATGACTGACAAATAAAATATTTTCCCTATATAAAGTAAGATAAAAGATGAAATTATATAAAGATGTATTATAAGAAATAGAGCAGTTGCAATCATTATGAGTAAATACCTTCCTCTAATGTTTGGTCATGCCTCCGGTCATCCACTGCGGTCTCCAAAACTTCATCAATAAATTTCTGGCATTCTTCCAAGAATAGCTGGTATTCTTCTGGTCGACCATTGTTGTTCACACGAAGGTCCCAAATAAGGTCTGGATCCTGGAAAAACAGTTTTACTAAAGTTTAAATGGAATGGATTGCATAAAGTCACTGGAATTTTCATTTGTGTTTCATTTGTGTTTTTAATATATGTGACTAGAGAATATTAAATTTTAGCAGCAATAGTTTATCAGTTTATATTTGCCTATATAAAATAAGCATACCTGCATATCAAGGAGTTCTGCTACTCGTTTATCAACCTCTGCTTCACTTGAGTCATGAGAAGCTGACTGGTCACCAGTCAATCTGCGATAAGCTTCGCGCTTTTGCAGCCTGTCACGCTACCAATTGAGAGAATAAACTCCGACCGCATAGCCCTGGTGTGATACACTGGTAGCTCTGGCAACAGAGAGTCGCGGATTTCTGTGCTTTTATTCAACAGCTCCATGGCAGAAGCAGTAGCTGGAACTTTCCACAAGAAAATCATGTTCTGGCGTGCTGAAGAATGTGTAAACTTTACCACACGAACAGGCAAAACCATGGATTTAAGATATTCATACTTCCTCCATGGCGTGACAGGTGCAAATGTATTCACACACAGAGGTTTAAAATCTTCAGAATCCCCAAGAGCATCTGCAAGTCGCTTATACCTAGCAGTAATTGTTGGCTTAGACATAAATTGGCAGGCCTCCAATATCTGAAAACATCTGCTAGAAGAGCCAGAAACACTAGTGTTTCCAAATGCAAATGTAGCCCTTTTGGCACTGTGGTGTTCCTTGGATACTTCACACTGGTGTTCCAAGTATGTTGCACACTTGCAAAGATTGACTGCCAATTTCAGGAGAACAGCACGCACTCCCACCCAGGCCTCCGCCTTCATGTAGGACATCTCAGTCAAGTTCAGCAAGCCAACAGAATGCTCAGTTACAAGTGAATGTGTTAATACATTTGCACACCTCTTCCTGTGTTTATGGTTTTCAGGTTTGTTGTATCCAGACAGGAATTTCAGTTCATCTGGAATTCCACAACTCCTTTGCGCCAGTGTTTCATTGTGCCCATCAATAGACCACAAGCATTCAGCAAGTGTGTTGACAAACTGCATTCCCATACTCAAGGCATTTGTGGCAGTCCATCCCACTCTATTCATCTGCAAAAATCGAATGACTTCATTTTTCAGTTTAATTTTGTTGTTAGTTTTCCCACTTGGAGTTGGTAAGAGAGAAGGCAGGTGCGATCGTTCAGTAGCAGCATTCATTAGCATGGCGAAGGCATCAGTTTTCAATGTATCACCTTAAATATAAATAATAATAAATAAGGGTAATTTCAAGGCTTTTGTACCCAAGTTTTGATCATGCCTTTTTGAAAATAAGAAATTTTTGAGCTCTTTACAAAATACTTGGTAGTCCCAACAGTTCCTATTAAATTTTTATAAGGATTAATTATATTTTTACTTTCATTACTAACTGTGGAAAAGAGATCATCACTGATATTTTGAGCCCCTGTAACTCGAAACTCTACATAAATACCCAAGGTCGAAACGACATCTCCAACAGGTAGGTTTGGCTGAACATCGATTGCAAGTTCACCGGCCAATTTTCGAACGCAAACACGAGTAACTGCACTATTGAATTGTTCTGGCACTGGTCTGCCTTTGTCCAGATTTCCCGAAGAAAATTTCGCATAGACATCGAGAAATGTCGCAGTATCTGACAGCGCACAGCCAAACCAGGGTTAAGTGTCTTTGCTCCACTGACTATTCGCAAGACCAAAAATACCATGACGTTCTTCTTGAGATTAAAAAAACAGCGCCATTTGCATGTATGATTTTTTAAAACAATATTTGCATTTTCACACCTCTGACCAGTGACAAGTGCCCAGCACTTCATGTTGCACAGATATATTAAAAAATAAAAAAAAATTAAATGCGGTGGCCATTTTTCAATGCGGGCGCTGATGAGAAACCGGGAATTTTTTTTATATGGCCTAACTTTGCAACACGAAAAGTCCTTTCAGTAATGTTCTTTAGTTCCCTTTCAAAATGAGTTTCAGCAATTCGACCTATCCATGGAAGTTTAAAATAAACAGGACACTTCTGCAGTCCAATAAACTTCTCACAATCATTGCTAGGGTGGCAAAATAGCTTGTCAAGTAATTGACCAGGATAGCCGTTCGAGAGGAAAATGCCTTTTAGGTTGTTAAGATCCTTGTCTAGAAACTTGTCAGAGGACAATGTTTGTGTGCGATTGATTAAGCATTTAACCAATGCTGCCTTTTGTTGTTTGGGACAAAAAGAGTCAAACCTAGTATAGAGGCCAGTGAACGTGGGTTTGTGATAAATACTTGTTAGAAACTGTTTATCCTCTCTGTGAATAAGCATGTCCAAAAACGGCAGCTTTCATTTTGTTCAAACTCACATGTAAATTTTAAGGACGGGTGCATAGAATTTAATGCAACTAAAAATACATCGGCCTGTTGTGTTGTATAGAAAAGAGAAAAAGTGTCATCCACAAACCGTTTATACCATTCAGGTAGTTCATCTGGACGTGATTCATTGAACAGTTTTGTTTCATGATAACCTACAAATATATTTGCTAGTACTGGCCCAAGAGCAGATCCCATTGCTATGCCATCAACTTGTTTGAACATTGTATCTCCAAAGCTAAACTCAACCCCTTTAGTAGCGTTGATAATCAATTCATAAAAGGCTTCTTCTGATATGGGAGGGGGAGTTATGTTAATATGGTACGAAGTGTCCATGCAAATTTGAATCGTCTCATCCAGTGGTGTGCAAACAACCAGAAAGAAAATGTAGGCAAAATCTCAAAACTGATTGTGATTCAGCGATAGGTAAGCACCTCCTATTAAACAAAGCTTGTGCTCAAGCATACACAGATGCCAAATTCCGCATCCTACAGAAATGCCGCTCAACTTTCTTACTCAAGACAATTGAAGCCATCTACATTAAACTTAATGATCCGGTTCTGTGTCGTCAGAAACAATTTGTTTTTCAATTATCTCTATTTTGATGATTCAGCACTCCCGCGAGTGATGATATCATCACACTAACAGCTAGTATAAATATAGGTCTCAAACCTCCTCACATTTACTTTAGCAGATGCTGACACCTGATGAGTTTTCTGCCAAAATGCATAGTGTCATTTAGGTTATCTCTGTTCAAACTGTTTTTATCAGAACTGCTCAAATTATAGTCGCCATTCACCATGGCAAAGGCAGTATTCAAAGAAATATCTAGATTTGTCACCACAACAAAATCTCTGTTTTACTATTTTAAAAAGGAAACTATTTCCTTCAAACACCAGGTGATGAACCCAATTGCTCTGGAAATACCATGTCACCAAATAATACAGACAACTTCCTATTTGTGCATCAAGAAGAATGGCAATGAATATCGTTGTTAAGGTATGGCAGTGATCTCGCCCTGTTAGATGCCATGTATAAAACCACAAAATACGCCATGCCATTATTCTTCCTTTGTGTAAACACTAATGTTGGTTACAAAGTCATTGCAGAGTTTGTGTGTCAGCACAAAGATGTTTTATCAATATCAGAAGCCTTGGGAATCTTGCAGGAATGGAACTCAGAATCGAAACCAAAGTATTTCGGCAGCAGAAATTGGGGCAATTGAAGCGTGGTTTCCAGGTGTGATTGTATACATCTGCGATTTTCATCGGCAACAGACTATTCAACGCTGGGTAAAAACTGGAAAAAATTGACTCGATCAGCATGAACAAGAAGTCTTGGAAGCTGCAATGACACAAATCGGTAGTGCGCCATCAAAAAAGGGATATGAAGATGCAATATCACAGCTTCGACAATTGAAAGTCTACAAAACAAAAGAAAATGTAAGAAACTGTGTGGAAGAAACATGGATGCCTTGTGCTTTTCAATGTGTCATGCATTTCGAAAATGCCAGGTTCTGAATATCGTCAATACAAATAATGGAGTGGAGTTGCTAAACTGGATATTTAAGTATGATTACTTACCCCAATCCATTGATAAGTCTTTGTATGGCATAATTATCTTGTTACATCATTTCTTCCCGAAACGTACCAAGCAGATCAAAGTGCAAACTTACGACTAAGTGGTTCATATAGAAAGTATACCTCAACAATTCCAGAGTAATTGAAAAACCGCCCACCTAATTTCATAAAGCACTGCTTGAAATCTAAGTTATGAAATCTAAGTTCGCTGCCCAGGAATTTCACAAAAATGATGTCACTTGTGTGAGTTCCAACAAAGGAATATTCTCGGTAAGACGTGTTATCAACAAGTACATAAAATATCTTGTGGAATCCTCAGGTCCAAAATGTGCATGTGAGAGCTGGAGGCAAACCACCTATCCATGTAAACATTTCTTCGTGATTTTCAACTACTTCTCAAATTGGCAATTTGATAATTTACCAAACAAATATCGCAGTAGCATATTCATCACACTTGACAGCGACCACTTGTTACTTAATCAAACAGATGTTACAGCGACCAACAAGCCTACACATTTCAAAACCTTTCCCATACAAGCACCACGCAAATCATACGAAAATACCCAAAGCTTAAATAAAATTAGCAGCTCGTTGTCTGGGTCATTATCTGAATCTCTAAGAAGTGCTTTAGCACTTATTAGAGATTCAGATGCAACAGCAACAGCAAATTGCAACAGCAATTTCAGGAAAAAATATCAAGCCTAAAAAATGTTTCATACTTGATGGAAAATGCGAACCTGCTTCAATATGCTATTGCTACCCTTGACGATCTTCAAACGAAGCTTCGGGCTGGTTGTCCAAAAGCAGAAGGACTTTATGGAGAAGTCCTGAAAAGAAAAAATTGAAGATTACGACTACAGATTATCATAAGGTATTTCACAAAAGACTGTCTTTTAGAAGAAAAAGAAAGAGAAAAATAGATGCTCCAACAGACTATTCAACTAAAATCAAAGCTGAAAAGAAGGTGAATTGTCTCTATTAAAATACCATGGCATAGGCTTCTTGTAATAAGATAGTGAGTACGTAATAACGTAGTTGACAAACGAGCACACAATTGCATGAACCAAAGTTTCAATTATTTATCTGAAGTATTTTCCTTTAAGGATCCTGCCATGATAGAAGAACCATTTATTGATCTTACTGTCGATGCATTTAATGTAAATAGCCTCTCAGATAGTAACCCTGAACTGAAAACGTTGTCTCTGGACACATAGGTACTGTCTTTAGAGTCTCATTTCCAAATATCAAACTTTCATTATTACCGTTGCCAAGTATTCTGTAAATAAAAAAGAAGACTGTTGAGAGCAATTTTTTAGACGTGATTTACTGACGATTACTGATGGTGATGAAAACGGTCGTCAAATTCATGATCAACAAACATGTTACTCCCCATTTGAGCATATCATCTATGCATGTAAAAGCAATAAATTTGACAAGAGCAGTCAGATGTTGGAATATTGGCCTACAAAACTAATTCTGTGCAATTTGTGCACTCTCATTCCTCCAACCTATAACAACGAATTCAAAACATTAGCCGAAGCCACCAAAAACACATTTGTCAGTGGCTGGCTTGTAGATAAGGTAAGGTATATTGAATTTGCGAATACATTCGTGCAAATGATAAATATAATGTACATTTACATTTACATTTACCTTTACATTTACATTTACATACATTTACATATACATTTACATATACATTTACCTATACATATACATATACATATACATATGCATATACACTCATACTTGCCGAGCTCTGGTAACGTTGAACTTGATCCTCAACTAATTCAAGGAGATCACCTGACAATTGAAAGAGCTCAAATATTATTCGCTCTGTAGCTAATGGATACACTCAAGAAGACAGGTTGAAGGGTTTTTCTTACAAATAGGTGATTGGCATGCTGGATTAAAACTACTGTTGGTTAGTTGTTCTCAACTATTACACTAATAGTAGGGAAGGTTGATTCCCCTTAAAGTTACCACTACATCTTGCTTGATCTAATTAAAGAATATTCAGAGCCACATGAAAATTCCTTCTAAGATAAAGGAGACTGTGGTGGCAACCTTACAGGAAGTGAAAAGTTCTATATCCTATACTCTCTAGGCTGGACTATCCAGCATTTGTATGCATTTTTTGAACCATAATAAAACACTCCCAACATTACTAGTACACTATTATCTCATTGATACAATAATAGTGTGACTATTTACTCCCTTGATATTAAAATGAGTTACTTTCAGCTTATCTACAAAAGACTTTTCTCGGGAAAGTCAGAAATTGACAGCTGTGCTCTAAATTCTGACCGAAATCTGATAAATCGAAGAAATGTTAAGGCAGATCCACATGATGCTTATTGTCCAAACAGAGATTTTTTATTAATTGTCTTAAAGTCACGAGTTGTTGCAGCAGCTATGTTAGCACTTGGATTCACAGATAAGAGTAGCAAAACCACAAAATGTCCTTTGCCTGACAACCTGGGATCAACGTGGGATCACTGAACTGAAATATTTGCACAAAGCTGCTTCATTAGTTCTTGACAACTTTGTATTTGAAGTTGAAACAACTGGCAAGCTCGTTAACAACATATTGTCTGCTTAGCAATTACAAGATGAGTTGGTGCAAAGAGAAAGTAATCGCAATGCTGATGGTAGATTTCCATGCAGTTATCCAGGCTGTAATTTTACATTCAAATTTAATGGCAAAAGCAAGGAAAAGCACAAGACGACCCGCAACTCTTCCCCAGAATTTCAAGGAGTTTTCAATAATTTACCAGTAGTTGGCCATTCATCAGATATCTCTGGCGAAGGAGTTTGTAATCCGTCAGTCAAAGCAGGTGATGACATCTACAATTACAATTGCGCTCTCTTAGCAGATGGCTGGTTCTTTTTAAATTTCCTAGATTCTGTAAAAGAAGGAGACGGTGAAAGATTGATGAGACAATATAAATATATGCTACTATACTGCAGAGCTGACGATCAAGGCAGCACGAAGTATGCATTGGAGTTCCTCTATCAAATGTTCTTAATAAATTCTATTCTATCTCCAACAGACAGTGAGCGCTTTGTGTGGAATAGAAGTGTGAACACAAGAGGAGGAAAGGGAAACAACATCTCTGCAGACTTAGAGGTAGAACATAGCAACAAGTTCATCAAAGCTGCTATTAAAAATCTTGGCCCTAATATTACTGAAAAAGCAGTAAAGCATATCAGTCTGGCTGAGAATGCAGTTAGAAGCATTTCAGAAAATTTTGACACGTGTTTGAATCGTGTTCATGGGTGTGGTAGACGTACCAGTAGTTCAACCAAGAATGATTTTGAGAAACTTCGTGAATGTGCACAGCAAATTGATGTTTACTCAAAGATATCGGGGAGACGTTACGGTCATTTTAAAGACTTTGAAAAGGGACCATTTTAATACCTTGTGCATGTCATCAATGTACAAGTGGATAAACAAACATAAACAAGCTTTTGTTCATGGTAGTGTGGCACGATAACTTTGGTAAGTACTGATCTGTTTGGCTGGTGTGACCATGAGCATTGATCTCTAAATTTGCAAAGCCTAGAGATAAGTTGATTGGTGGAATGATTGCCCTTTTAATGCACAATAATCAGCAATGTAATATGCAGAAATACCTATTATTAAGTAATCTACTTTATATTCTAGTCTTACATTTATCATTCTGAGTTTGAATTTAGAACTACGTATGTTTGAATAACATTAGAATTTATATGTTTTGATTTAAGAAACATTTTCAAAGCTGAGTTTATTACATAACAAGACTACTAAATGACAAGTTAAATGTTTAGCAATAATTGTTTTTATTATAGAAATAGTAGTATTTCTATAATAAAAACAAATAAATAATTAAATTTGGTGAATACCAGGCAGTAAATACATGCACTGGCCCATGTGCCACTCATACAGTATACCACTTAAAATTAATATTTAACTAAATGTTACAACATAAAACTTGAAAAGAATTATTTTTTGCAGCTGTTTTTATATCAAACTGTAAAGTGATTTTCAAGTACCTCCAAAGCAGCATCAGCAATAAGGGAAGTATTTAACTGTCCTTGAGACCCTGCTGAGCATTGGGACAATGACAGGTTCTCCATTGCAAGTTCAAACAGAGAGTCATCTTGAAGTAACTCATCCCAGTTATCCTGGTGCATATCTTCAGGTATATCGTTGTCTTTACAATATGCACAATCATCATATACATGTACATCACCAATATCCTCAAACACTTGATGCATGATTTCCATAATCTTATGTGCATGTTTTAAGTCCCAAATTTCCACATTATCAAATATATCTTGTATTGTAAACAGTTTTTCACAGGTTTCAACAACTTGCAAAACTTGAACTTCAGAAAAACCGAGAAGAATAGATACATCAGTTAAGGTCTTAAGTTGACCCTGTTCTGATTTCTCTACTAAAGTTGCTACCAGTGATTTTTATAGCATCATAGATTTTAATAAACTCTCTTCTTTTGCTCAGGAGTAACAGGTCTGGTTTTTGTATTCTTGTGAACACTTTCATATGCATTATTAATTCCTGGAAATACAGTAACCTTGCCACAATCATCTGATGTGCACTGACAATGAAGTGCACAGTTATCACAACACAAGTGAATTGATTGAGGATAATCAACAGAAAGTGAGATATCAAAATACTGGCTCATGGATTTGTGACGACATTCATCAGTTTTAACATACTCCTTGATATCTTTGTCAACATGGCCAAGAAGAATACCTTGGTATGATGTAGAACCATTGAACTAAAACACTGGAACGCTACCTCCGTTAGTACTTGCCTATGATAGGTTGAAGCCGCATGTCTGGAGGAATTTCTCGCGTGACGCATGTTTTTGTCGGAAAATCTGATGAAACATAATTTCATTATTTTGTATAATATAAACAGTCTGAGAAAAACTATTTTGCTAAAAACAAACTGTGCTTGCGTTAGTTCTCTATTTGTTTTATATTTGAAAGGTGTAGAAGCTTTACTAAGTTAAAAAATAGGGTTAATACTACTTCACAAACAAACAGAAAACAGGCCGGGAAAAGAATCCAAAGTAACTTCGGCCACCATGACCATGTTCACTCCTGGCTGTACGTTTTCATGTAAAAAACCCCCTTTATCCATGCAGATTTGACCATAAGGTCTCATATGAAATATTGTTATGTGACCTTTCCGTCAGTTCCATTAAAATAAAATTTAAGAAGTGTTTTAGCCCGTTTTTGGCGGTTTTCATCCCACTGTTTGTTTGTATTCTTTAGAAGGCAGCGCATATTTTTTGCACAGGGACCTGGTGATTCCCCCAGATTTTTGGCTTCAAACTTCCCGCCTCAGGTAGCGTTCCAGCGTTTTAGTTCAATACGCAGGACACACTCTGTTTTCCGTCTCTCCCTGCACGGCCTGTTTCTTGAATGTGTGCTTCGATGTTTTTTTGCCGGCTCAAAATGTATAGTTCTATGAACACCTTTGCAATTGATGCCCATACCAAAAGCTATAGTTGTTATTAAAACTTTTAATTCTGAGTTTTCATTTTGAAATGCTTGTAACACTGCATCTTTATTGGCCTTGGAAGAACATGAGTGTAGCATTTCAATGATGACGTTTCTAGGATTCTTCAACTTATCAACATAAATCATGTCTCCTAACATTGCCTTTAATGTTGAGTATATCAGGCTACATTGTTTATAGTCTGACAATATATAATTGTTTGAGAAAATTTGTTTTTCTGTATCACCAGGTCATTTTTTAACCATTTGAAATAATCTTCAATTGCTTTGTCTTTTGGCATGTATTGAACAGCATAAGAAATGTTTTTCTTGAATGGGCTGTCAGAAATTACATGAGGATTTTTCATCAGCAAAACGTCTATAACTGTTTTCCTGGTTGAGGATGTTGCTGTGGCAGTCAAAGCAATGATCTTTACATTAGGGGCAAGAGTTCTTAACTCGTAAAGGTTTGCATACGTCTCTCGAAATGCAGCCATACTGCTCCTGTTTGATGTACCCCTAAAATTATAAAGTTTGCTATTCCAAATATCCTCAAAAGTACTAGGAAGAGGCACCCTGATTCATTTCAATTGCTACTCGAGAATGAAGCAAAATGTATGACGTCTCTAATTAGTCTGGATTTGAGCAAAAGTATAAATTGTTTGTCTCCCTTGGTACAGGAAAGGAAGCATATTCATCATGTGCCAGCATTGTGCTGTCTGGTCATGAGTTATACAAGTGTT
>JAODVM010272898.1:0-12337 GCA_025400095.1 Phenganax marumi | reverse complement strand
CACATATACATATATAACTGAAGCGATCAGTAAAAGACATTACACAGATAAAAGTTTACACATATTTCTGGATAGTTCTATCAGTTCTTAACTGTTCTTCGTATGAAGGAGCTGAATGAGCGACAGAGAGCCGACCACGCTACGAAGAGATACGAGCAAATACGTGGGATGATGGAGGACATTGAGGGACGAAATAGTGAACTGGAGAGTAGAGTAGAAGAGGTACATACATGTACATATGTATCCACTGATGGCTTGTTTGTGTATGTTTTCTTTACAGCTACATTAATAGCTATTTTTTGTTGTTAGTAGCTAATGTAGCTGTTTTTTTTCAACAGTTGACTAGACTGAATATTGAAGCACAACGCGTCGAAAGGGAACTTCGCGCTGAACTCGAGAGCGTGGTAACTACAGAGCTGCATGAGGCGAACTTGAAACGACAGCGTGTGCTTGAGGAGTCTGAGTCCAAACTTAAAGTGGAAGTGATGAGGTTGAAGGAGGTGGCGGAAGTTGCGTCTCATCAAGCGGAGGCAGTTCAGGCTCAGCAAGAATCACGTGTTAAGGAGCTGACGTCATTGAGGAAACAATTGTATGACATTCAAATGGAGAATGACGAAAAGACCATAATTGGTATTTACATGACTGAGTAATGAAGGATAGTGGAGGATTAGTGAGATTTACTTGGTGGGTACATTGATATTTTTCAGGCAAGCTTCATCACCATATTGTTGCTTTGCAAGTCAGTGAAGGAATGGCGATTAAGAAGCTTGAGACAGCGCAGTCTAAGGTATTTTCACTCTCAATTTATTATATCAGTAAAACTATTTACAAGATCACACCAACAAACAGTGGAGAGCGACTTTGGCTGAAAGAATTTAAATAAAAATATATAATCATTCGTCTTGGTACCCCGTGAGTAAATTCGTTCTCTTAAAGGCTGATAGACCTGTAATTTTTTGAAGAAGTTTTTTGCCACGAGAACAAGTTTTGTTTACGTAAACATAGGCGTTCAAATAATCATCGCTAACTTCATTTCATTTACTGAATGGTGGTTTGTCTGTTCATTTGGGTTCGGTAGGTTTCCAAACTAGATGCTCACGTACTACGATTGGAACAGAAGCTTGACGAGAAAGATCAAGATTTACATCATGCTAAACTCGAAGCAAGAAGCAAGGCAAACTATCTCAAGCAAACTATTCAAGATCTGAGGCGACAGTTCAGTGGTTCATTGCCTCTTTTGAAACAAGAAAGATTTTCGGAAGCAATGCGCACTTTGCAAGATAGTAAACTCAAGTTGCAGCAAGATCTTGGCCAGGTTAGTCAAATTTGTATTTTCCCGAAGCTAGCGACTGGTTTTGTAATGTTATGCAAGAAAAGAACAATTTTTGCAACGGGCGAAACCAGCATCTTCTTCCGACCGGGGAAGTGACTCCTGCTTTGCCTGGGAGTTGCCTCTTGTTCCTACCGGGGAATTGAAACTGATTTTACACTATGATATTTCTTGTTTTTCCAGGCACATAGCAAGCAAGAAGAAGCATCTTTGCGTCTTGCGGAGCTTGAGCTGAAACACAAGAGCCTTGAGGAACTATTGAGTACGTTACGTGATAGTAAGGGAGCTGCGAAGGTTGTTGAGTGGCACAAGAGGATTGAAGAGATACGACTGGAGGATCTAAGACTAAATAGAAGTATTAGTAAACTTCATGAACAAATCAAGTTTCTGGAAAGTTTAAATAAAACCCAAGAACATTCTCTCGTTAGATTAGAGGAAGAAAGCGTTAGAATGGCCAAAGTAAGTTGCTCAGAAACAGTCATCATATTCTCTTGTCCTCAGTTTCATGATTATTCTTAATTGTGTGAATCGCTTTCTTTAATAGTGCTGTGCACCGGAGCCGGAGTTTGTTCAGCTCCTGCAAAACTCCGGCAGCACTTATTTGCGCTGCAAACTACCGTCGGACTTCGGAAAACGTCCGACCAAATATGACTAATGTCCGACCAAAATATACTCTGAACAACGCACGATTAATATCGACAAAAAAGCAAAAACTCGCGTGAAAATATTGCATCCATTTATGATAGTGCTTCCACTTTGAAATGTGAAATTTACACGAAACTTCGAATTTTCACGAATTTGCCGGAACAGGAAATTTTCTCCCGGAGCCGGAGTTTTTTTGGCCGTAATCGGAGCCGGAGATGAAAACCCGGAGTTGCCCAGCACTACTCTTTAATACATGAGGAAAATGATTAATAAATCAGGAAAATGGCGATCAATTCCGTAAACAATGAATTTATTATGCATTGCGCATTTCCGCGATAATGGCACACGTTGCATGAATGTTATTGATATTTTTTAGTGCTTTTTCAGGATCATGAGCATCGTCAGCTTGTCTGGGACCAGCGCGAGGTTGAGCTTGAGAGGACTGTGGCCAAGTTAGAAAAGCAACAGGCAGATATGGCGGAGGCTGCCTTGCGTTTTGAGGAAGCTACTGGTTCGGCACCAGATCCTAGTCTTCCGGTCGCGAATCAACTTGAAGAAGCGATACGTCGCATCAGAGATCACGTGAAAATAATCGTCACTTGTCGACACGAAAATAAGAGTTTGCGCACGGAAGTCAACGAATTGAAGCACGCTTTGGACGAACACGCAACGAAGAACACGCAAAACGCGAAAATCATTAGTGAACTTCGGCTTAGACTGCCTGTACATGAACGACAAGCTGTGACCGAGCAAATTGAGAGCGTGGTGACTAGGCCCCAGGATTATGAGGCAAAGAAAGCTCTACAGGTCGCGCAGTCAACGATCTCGAGTTTACAGAAGATGATCACGAAGAAAGAAGAATCCATATTGAAATATCAAGAATTACTCAAGGTACTAAATAGACCATGCTTTAATCTTTAATCTTTAATCTTTAATAAAATTATTTATACACGGTAGCCTATTCAGGGAAATATTTACAGTCAGATTTTCAAAGGGCGGTGTATTGGACTATATTTACAAACTTAAAGTCTTAAACTACAACTAACACAATATATACAAGGTGACACAAGTATTGAATGGAATACATGGATGAATAAAAATTAATTTCGCCTTTAAAATATTGATAAGGATATTTGAGTAACGTTTTCAGTTATGTTACTTGATAGTTCATTCCACCCTTGTGCTGCTCTATCGGAAAAGCTTCTTTTTAAGATGCTCAGTTTTTGGAGAAAAATGACAAATTTAAGATACAAGACCAGATACAAGGAAAAAAACAGAATTAAAATGATTTTCTCAAGATGATTGGAAGTCGATCACCATCTGCTGTTTTCCAGTAATGTTTACTGCAACTCAATTCTATGGAATATTTATTTGTAGGAATCTCGCGAAGATTTGCAGGCTCAGACACAACAACACAAAGCGGAGATCAAACTTCTTCAAGATCGACTCCAACTGGAAGCCGATGAAGCATTACGTAAGTTTAAAGCCAACCAGTATGACGTCATTAACAGTGTGAGTACTTCGAGACCTGGCGACAAGGAATTGAAAAGGCTTTCAGAACTTGAAGAGATAGCCGCTGAGCAGGAGAACGCATTAGCAGCAGCGGCAGAGAAGTACAAGAGGACTAGGAACGAAATTGGGAAACTGAAAGTCGAACATGAAGATATTGTTGCTGAGATTTCCAAGAAAGCCGAGTTAGCTGAGGCGAACTTCTTGGAAAGAATTAAGGGACTTGAAAACGAGTTAGAAACACGTGATCAGCATCTACGGGAGCGTGCGAAAGAAAACGAAGTGCTTACGGAAGAACTCGAAGCTGCCCGAGAAGCAAACGAGCGTGCTCCGACTCGGGCGATGAAATCGTTGGTTGAAAGATTGCGTAATCAACTGATGATTAAAGACAAAGAACAGAAGACATTGAGTAAAGCACTCAGGCAGTTGCGGGCAGACATGGTTTCCGCTGCTGAGGAGAACCTGCGGGCGAATACTCAACTTGCGGGCGAGGAAGTTAACGTTCAAATGATAGTCGCGCGAGAAACGGCCGAGCTCCGTGAACGCTTGGAAGGACTAGGATCTAGACTTGAGAAAATGAAGAGCGACGCTAAGAAACATAAAGAAAAAGAAGTGAATTTGCAGGAAGAAAATACTCGGCTGAAAAAGGTGAGGACGACGCTGTGATAAATATTTGGATTTTTTCTTTAAAAAGCATGATCAGGGGCGGATCAATGCTCATCTAACGGGAGGGGTGCAGATTTTCCTAGGGGGGTGTATTGGTGTGCCAGTAAAGGGTTGCCCGGGGCCCTGGGCTGTTGTATATTTCTCAGGCTTACAGATGAGTGAACCCTGCAGCCTGCATGTGTAATGAAAGTGTTATTAGCTTTTTAATACCAAATTTTTTATATCTTTGTTATTAATTAAAGTTATAACTAAAGTACGCACGCCATTTTCGAATTTTTCTGGGGGGTGCTAGAAAATTTTAGGGGGGTGCGCACCCCCCTGAATCCCCCCAGAAAATCCGCCTCTGAGCATGATTAACCTGAAGCAAGCTTCGGAGTACATGGTTTAATGGCTAAATATTCGCTCTTTAGGAGAACGAGAAAAAGACATTGGCTTTGATTGAAATGGCGGAACAGCAAGAGCGTGAAGACCAGGAAAATCTGGAGGAACCTTTGAGAAAAGAACGAAAGAGAAGGCAAGAGTTAGAAGTTCGTCTTGCTGAGCTTGAGAGAAAAAATGAGAAAAACAGAATGAATGAAAAGAATAACAAAGAGAAGGAAGAACAGGTGGACGAGAGAAAGGATGAGAAATTAAAGGTTGTTCAGGAATTTCTCTGAATCATGTAGGCAAAAAGGCCGCGAATTCCAGCGTAGCCAAGTTTTCCTTATAATATAATGCAGTTATCGTCTCCGACCGGGCGTATACGGCCCACAGCGATTTGACGAAATTAACACGAGCAAGTGACTTTGGCTGATGATATGCGAGGTCGTAACACCAACTTTGCTGTTCATGTCTCTTCGTGTAGAAAGTGAATGAAGAAGTTTTGAAGTGGGAGGAAGGAAAGAAGTGGCAACATAAAGTGGAAACGTTGAAAACGAAATTGCTGGAGAAAACGAAAGAACTGGAGAAATGTGAGAAGTCGTTGAGCCTCTGTCGCGATGCTTTGAGCAGAGAGAAAACAAACAAACTCAAAAGGTGAGAAATGTTTTGTAAACCACAGATGCTTGGCAAAAGTTTTATCGGTGTCTTGACTTTTGCTTTTTTTCCAGCGCTAGTTCTCATGGGGTTGTTGACGCCTCGACATTACATCGTGATGATATTATTCAAGATCTAAAGCAAAAAATGTTTGACGTGGAAAGCGAGGTGCAAATGAATAAAAAAGCTTTATCCATATGTCAATGATGATGTCATTACTAACTTTGTAATCGATTATTATCATTAATATTTATTTATCATAATCATTTTAGAATCAAGATCTGCGTCAAAGACTTACTCTTGATCGGGACGTTCGACAACACGTGAGTTCTAAGAATTATCATTTAGTAGTGTCCACAGAATATACTATTTACGAGAAATATAATATATTCCTAGAAATATAATTTATTCCTAGAAATAAGTTATTTCTAGAAATATAATTTATTCTTAAAAATAATTTATTTTCAAAAATATGATGTATTCTTGGGGTATATGTTAATTCTAGAAGTATGACATCATCTGGCGTTCGTTGAAGTGTGATGTGATTTCATATATTTTATTTGTAGGAACTGAAACTTCAGAACGAAGAGTTGAAAGAAAGATTAAGTTCACTAGAAGCACAATCACGTCGTAATCCAACTGAAAACGTACAGTAAATGATTTAATGTTTCTTAGTGGCATTGTTCCTACCGTTATCAAACTTGAAGAAGCTTTTGAAGGTCTCCATTAGCACTATTGAACGACAGGAGATTGTGGTAAATTTGCAAACATCATGAGAAAAAAAATATAGGTATTTTCACTCGTGGAGTAGTCTTTTATGTGAAGAAAAACTTATAAACAAGCGAGAATAAATTTGATTTGCTTGCTCGTATAAGAGTATGCAATTCTGAATAAGTTGTCCACCATTTGCTGGCCCATGAGGCTTACAGAAATGCGGCACCTGTTTGCAAATAAAATATTTTTATATTTTCAGGGCGAGTCTAGTGCAGTGAATGGAGAAATGTTTGAAAATATTGTGAAGAGAAATAAATCTTTACAAAGTCAATTACTGGAAGTAAGAAAGGTGAGTAAAGACATCATAATGTGAGTAAGATCATTCTATTTTGAAATCTTGCATCTGTAATACCCTTGAAAAAGGTTTGTAACGTAGGCGCATCACTCCTAGCCTGTAAACAGGCTTACTAAAGAGCGACATCATCTTCACTGAGTGACAACTAGTTACTATGTTTTTATACTTTTCCAGGAGAATATAGAATTACAGTTTAATTTGGAGCAAGCGAGAAAAGAAAATCCACGATTGAAGGTTTTAATTAGCCTTTCTGACGACGCCATTTTTGGGGTACTATCTGAGATTATAAACTGGCTTATAATCAATAAATATAGGTTTTGTATTGTCATTGTTCTAAATAAAACCTTTGTAAGTTAATTTATAGTTCAATTATTCAACAACGGTTTTCATACAGCTTAGATTTTTCTGATTTTGACATATTTCTTTCGCGAAAAGTGCCCCAAAAATGGCGTCGTGAGAAAGGCTAATTTAATTTCTATTCAAATTGTGTGAGTTTCATCGTGAAACTCGATTGGTTTTCGTCACACTGCGAACTGTACTCCGTTTGCTGTTATAGAACTTACTTTGTTCACTTCATTTATGTGATATTTATAGGCTCGTGTTTCAGACCTACAAGAATACGTGGACATTCTGAAATCTGAGTTGGAAGCGAGCAAGAAGAGAGAAAGAACAAAGAGAGTAAAAAATTACTTCCAGTCAATGTGATAGCTATATTTGTAATAATTTAAAGAAGATTTGCAATATATCTTCTTGTGCCAAAACCTCATCGTCATGAATTTAAAGTGTCTATATCAAGGTCAGGGATTGTACGTATAATATTTGAATCATTCAAAGAGACTTATAATAGATCTTCTTACGCAAATTCGTCGGTGATTGCATGTTACACTCCTGAAACGACCCAAGAATTTTCGAGAGTTTTAATTCTGTAGTTCTCATCTCTACAGCACACCGTCAATTTCACTTGAGCTTTGACAAGCCCCCTTGAAACATGTTCTGATTGGACGCCAAAGTTGAATGTTTACCGTTAAAAATTCTAAACATTCTGCCGTAAAGTCGGAACCGCAGCAACTAAAATGTGCCAGTTCTATTACACTGTTTCGAAAGTCCGTACAAAACAAAGCTTCGCTTTTCTAATTTCGACCGTAATTGTTTACGGTATACATAGTGCGTCGAAAAAAGTATCAATACGCATGAAGCATCGAATAATTTAAGGGAAAGCTGCGGACGTTATGGCAGACAGTTTAGAAGTTTTAACGGTAAACATTCAAACTTTGGCGTCCAATCAGAACATGTTTCGAGGGGGCTTGTCCAAGCTGAAGTGAAATTGACGGTACCAATATCTTTATGAAAAGTTCACCTTTTGCGTAAGAACACTGATTAATTAACCTGCTTTATCAAATGAAATTTGTATGTATGCATGTAGAAAGGCCCCGGGCCGGGCATGGGCGGTCAGAGCATTGAAGATATGGAACGCGTGATTTCGGCCATGAGAAGAGTCGTGGAGAGGCTTCAAACAGAAAATGATAATTTAAAAAAACATCCGACGACTACGCAGCCACGTCTTCATGAAACCACGAAAGAAAATAAAAGACTTAAGGTTTGATCACCGAATATCAGTTCTAAAATGCTCCTCCTAAAGATCCAGTCGTGTCTTAGTAATCCAGTTTTTCTACAGGAGGAAACCTGAACTAAGCTTTCTATATTCGTACTGTGTAGTTCTATCAGTTCCAAACTGTTCCTCCTAAAGATCCAGTAAGAGTCGTCTCTTATTAATCCAGTTTTTCTACAGGACGAAACCTGAACGTAGCTTTCTATATTTGTACGGTGTAGTTCTATCACAAACTGTTCTTTTACGAGATCTAAAATAGTCATCTCTTTTTTATCCAGCGCTGTACTCCAAAAGTAAATCTAAATTGGATTGATTTCTAATTTAGATCGAACGATCTTTCGATTTCTAATTTAGATCTAATTTTAGATCTAATTTAGATCTAATCTAAAGGAAATCTAAATTAGATTGATTTAAAGTTTACTATTCTTGCAGCACGAATTAAACAAGATGAAACAAAGTCTTCAGAGTTCGCTGAAAAGCAATCAAGTGGCCAAGAGTTCCTCCAAACTTGCAACGGAGCATGAGAAATTGCGAGGAGATTTCTCAAAAGAAATTGAAACGAACAAAGCGTTGCAAATTAAGCTGGCTGCTCTTGAGAATAATCTGAGTACGAAAGACAGTGAAATAAAACGGGTACAAAGCTTTTCTTGTCAAAATGTTTCCAACAGGATGCGTACAAAGTGGAATAATTGATAATTGCTTTATATAGTTAGAGGAGAGGTTACGTGATACAGAAAGCCGCGCGCCTAATTTGGAAGGACTGGATTCGAAGAAATGGAAGTCTGCAGTTGTGTCCCGGATGTTTGAACAGAAATTAAAGTCTGTAGAGGGTGAACTGGAGAAAAAGGTGTGCTAAGGGATAATTTAGGATACATAAATCTCCCACGAATCTCCCTGGCCCTTCTGTAATAACACAGAAGCAATAAGAGACGACTCTTACTAGATCTCTAAGAAAAGTAGAAACACATTTTTTGCTTTTCCTGGAGTTTGTGCCTATCCAGTGTAAATGTAACATACTCTTGTTTAATTTTCCTCCAATAGTAGCACAACATAAATTCAACATGTATAGCTAAGGCCCGGTTTACACTGTCAAAGTTTCTTAGATCAAAGTGGGAATTTCAGACAGGTAACTCCTAAGTTTTGAAGGATTTGCTAAAAAATATTTAAGGTAACTAATACAGTGCTCAAAAAGGAACTACTTCACTTTGATATTTCTTACAAATTCTTCAGAACAGAGAATTTCCCGGTGAAAAATTCCTACTTCGATCACAGAAACTTTGACAGTGTAAACCGGCCTTAAGTCTACCTAGTTTAGCAAATTCTTCGTTCAATTCTAGTCGAACATGTTAAAAGATGTCCAGGAGCATCTTCGAGCGTCTGGCGAAAAAGAAGCAAAGTTATTACGAAAACAATCTGAATTGGAGGAAAACGTATTTTAACTGTTGTTAGACTATGCATTAGAGACTGTGTCCACGTCAGTCGGAACCTGATTTTTTTGTTAAAGGGAACCTGAATTTTTTGTTAAACTACTGTGTTTTGTTTCCTTGAAGATTGCCATTCTTGAAAGATTTCCAACCAATATTCAGCTTGACAGTGATCTTGTAAAAGAATTACAACACTTAAGGTACAAAGAGAAATTGCGTAAGATGAGTTGACCGCAACTTTTGCTCAGTAGTTGTAAGAGTAGCAAAAATGTGCGATGCTATATCTGTTTGCCGTAAGCTTTTAGACTTAAGCCTTGTTTCCATATGGTCATAACTGTCGTAAAGATAGAGTCACGATCTTTCTTGTCAGCGGAAATACTACAGTTTCAAGCAAGTTATTAGCAAAGCAAGTATTAGTAAATAATGTGTATGTTTTCTATAAGATTTACTGCTTAGAAGATAGAATATTTTGGCTGTTCAGAGATATTGTGACTCTTCGTTTACGACACTTACGACCATATGGAAACCAAGCTTTAGTTAAGAGCAACTTCTGCTGGGTGTATCTTGTTCTTGTAAGATAGAAACAGAGAGAGTTTGCTTAAAACGTGTCACTGCATGGCATTTCTCATTCATCTTACTACAGACTACGCTTGGCCAGCATTGAAGCCGATAAAAATGAGCTACATTCTCATTTAAAGCGTCTAAAAGAACTGAGTGAAGCTGAACAATTACCCGTCAACATGGTAAGAATTTCTTTAAATTACCCACATGAAGTCCAGTCATTGTTCATATACTTAAAATGCTCATGCCCTTTACACAACAATTGCATTAATATTAAAACCTCCATCTTCATTGGTTTCCAGCGGCCAGTTGTTCAAAGGTTGGGTTAGCGTAAGCCTGGGTTAATGAACAACTTCAACCTCGATTGCAAGCTCGTTTAAGTTAAATTTACGATAAAATTTTTGCTCAAAATGTTTCCCTCAATGAGTAATTAAATGCCGCAAAGTTTCAAAACAAACATTACTTCAAAATGGGGCAATGAAAACGATGGGTTAAATTTAAACCTGGGTTAGTTGCTAACTCACTTTTGAACAACCGGCCCCAGGACGTAAAGGTTACCTGGAAGTAACAGAACGATAAGAAGTCTTCAAACTTATTGCGAGCAGGAGCAACTTGATGGGACAAGGTTAACACTTTTTGTTTTTTTAGAATCAAGAGGACATTGTACACAAACTATGCGAGTACGACAGAATACTGAGAATGAACATTGAACTGGAAACGAACCTTAAAACATTAGAGCTTGAGAGAGACAGATTAAAATCAGAGATCCTCAAGGTATGTGGCAATTCTGGTAGGGGTACAATCCCTGACCTTGTAATAGACACTTTAAATCAATAACGATGGACATTTTAAGATGGAAGATTCATCGCAATTCTTCTTTAAATTACTCAAATATTGTTAAACTGTACAATCCCTGACTTTGATATAATCACTTCAAGTCAATAAAGGCAAAGACTCATATTATTACAATCTCTATGTATGACTTTGACGCCGCAATTCTGAAATCTCATCGTTTTCAGCTGAGAAAAGAGCTTGAAGCCTTCGACCCTACGTTTTTTGAAGAGATTGAAGACCTCAAGTATAATTTTCAAAAATCTGTTGAGAGAAACGTGTGTTATGAAAGACAATTGCGCGAAGTTTCAAGACAATTTGGAATTCACGTCAATATTCCAGACGATAGTTGATGGTAAGTTTTTCGAATCTTTTAATGGTGTCCCAAATTGTTACAAATTTTCTGTAAGTACTCATATTTCAAAATCCTTCTCCTTGTCGAAAGCTTTTTTCAACTCATTCAAACATACTTCCAAACTTTGAAAGTATTGGTGAGGTAGGACCAGTTCACTGAGGAGGCCCCGCTTTCGCCCTATACACGCCCTGTTTAAGGCCGTTTTCCACTGCTACAGTACCGTAGTGTAACGTAGCGGATCTCTTTGTTTTGTGAGAACCAGAGCATAGCTAGTGACTTTGGAACAAAGAAATACATTACAACACGCTACGATACAATTGAAGTGGAAACCAGCCTTAAGGTGGCTCCCTAGAGTTTTATCTCCGGGGATATTTTCATCGTATACATGCGTAAATTTTAATGCCGAAATAATATTTTGGTCGCGAAACAAACGTTGAATATCTTGTGTTTCTTTTGAGGGAATTTTTTCATATTTTGCACATCGATTGCCGGTGGTTTACTTGCTTATTTGTCAGATTTTAAAAAATCAAATCGATATGTTTTGAGTAATTCGCCAAAATTTACTGTGGAAAACTCCTTCGATTTATTTTTTAAAATTGGTGTGTAAGTTTGAAAGAGTAAAAACTTTCTTTGTGCGAAATATGAAAAAAATTCACATAAGGAAACGCAAGATATTCAACATTTGTTTTGCGACCAAAATATTATTTCGGCATTAAAATTTATGCGTCTATACGATCAAAATACACCAGGGGATAAAACTCTAGGGAGCCACCTTAAATCTAGACAAGCGAAGAGAATTTGGAGAAACTCCTCCTAGGGAGGATCTTTGAGTCACTGATATATAATGGGGAGGATGTTTCAGTCACTGATATATAATGGGGAGGATGTTTGAGTCACTGATATGTAATGGGGAGGATGTTTGAGTCACTGATATGTGGTGGGGAGGATGTTTCACTCACTGATATCTAATGGGGAGGATGTTTGACTCACTGATATATAGTGGGGAGGATGTTTGACTCACTGATATATAGTGGGGAGAATGTTTGACTCACTGATATATAGTGGGGAGGATGTTTGACTCACTGATATATAATGGGGAGGATGTTTGAGTCACTGGTTTATAATGGCTTCTCTTCGAACGTCTTCTCTAGCAATGAAAGGAGACCGAGGAAAGAAAAAGAAAAGGAAAGACAATGCAAGATATTTGATCATTTTTGTGGGAAAGGGATGGCTAAAAAACTAATGTCCTTTTTAGTGCAAAGTTTCTTCGAAACTTTGCAGTATTGTGATGAGTGGCGCAAATTCACATCAGTCAGTCAGTCAG
>JAODVM010272787.1:0-12340 GCA_025400095.1 Phenganax marumi | reverse complement strand
ATTGGAGGAAACAGACCGAGATCATAGATCCAGAAAGAGCACACCGCTTGTTTGCAAGGTTCATTGACAACATCTGTATCACTGATGTAGTCGAAGATTATCCGAGGTCGTCCATCCAGTTAGAATGCACAGCTTCAGCTTGTTTCTATCTAGGCAGAGATGCAAGAGTGCACAGTTTACTAGCAAGACTTATTGTCAGTACCTGTACCACAGTGTAAGCAATGAGTACTTTAGTGCTTTTTTGGCATTTCTGGCCCCAACAAACAGTTCACAATTCTGCATTTGCAAACCATATATTAATAATAACGCCTGGGGGCCGACGAAATCAGTAACTTCTTTGTAGCATTCTTCGCATGAGTTGATTTTGTGTTATTCAAGGGTTCTAAAGCAGCAAGGAACGCTGACATAATTGCATATATAGATGGGTAACTTTCGTGACTGTTGCTGACATATAGAATAAAGCGATAGTGAAGGCAAACAAATTCGAAGGCACGCACTTAGAATGTAAATTTATCGAAAATAAGTTCGACCACAGACGACAATAAGCGTTTAAAATATAGCGGAAATGGCCCAAAAAAGCATATCAATAGTATAAAGCTAAAATAGCACTTACCTTTTGTTGAACAGGACAAAAATTCGTGAAATAAAAGTAGGAAATCTTCGGAAACATCATCAGCGAGCGTCACGTGCGCGTGATCGACATAAACGTCTTTTAGTTTTTGTTATGTGTATGCTGAAAGGCTTTGAATTTCTCTTTTGCTTTTCAGAAAGACTTTTGACCTTTAGTTTTGTTAATAAAAAGTTTAAGGGTTTTCCTTTTGACTATCATTAGTGAAGTCTTCGAGTTTTCCTTCCCTTTGTGAAGGTCTTGACTTTTCTTGCCGCTTATAAGAATAGTCTTTCAAAATTCTTTTGTTTTAGCAGAAGTATTTGAGGGTTTTTTGTTTATAGAAAACGCCTTTTAAGTTTTTTCTTTTGTTTGTAAGAAAAGTGTTTGAGTTTTACTTTTGTTTGTATGAAAAGTCTTTTAATTTTCCTTTTGTTTATAACAAGGTATTTTAGTTTTCTTTTTGCTGATATGAAAAGTGTCTGTTTACAAGAAAAGTGTCTGATTTTTCTATTTGTTTGTAACAAAAGTATTTGTGAAATTTTTGTTTGTTGAAATATCTGCGAGTTTTTTCGTTAGAAGTAAGTGTTGAATTGTACTATTGTTTTTTGGACAAGTCTTTTAGTTTTCGTTGTTGTAAAAGAAAAGTCTGCCAGTCTTCTTGCCTTTGCTGATCTTTTTTTCTAGAATATCCTTTGACTTTCATTTGCTTTTGTTTATATCTTAGTAAACCATTTCAGTTTTTCTTTGTTTATAAAACAAGCAATTTTGAGGACTCTCTATTGTAAGAAAAGTGTTTGAGTTTTCTTTTTGTTGAAAAAGACTATGAGTTTTGTTTTGTTTATAGAAAGTCTCTGTCTTTTTATTCATCACTAAAGTCTTTTAACTTTTCTGTTGTTTAAAACAAAAGTCTTTGAGTCTTTCTCGTGTTTACCAGAAAAATCTTTGATAGCTACTTCTTTTTGTTTTTAAAAATTGTCCTCGAGTTTCTTTTGTTTATCCAAAATGTTTTTGAGGGGTTTTTTTGTTCACCAGAATTGTCTTTTAGTGTTCGCTTTGTCTGTAAGAAAAGCCTTTAAGTATATTTTTCTTTCTTTGCAAGAACTGTCTCTGAGATTTCTTTTCATTTATCAAAAATTTTTTGGAGTTGGCCATGTGTACATCAAAAAATTTCTTGAGTTCTTTTTTGTTATTAATAATTTTTTTACTGTGGCTTTTTTGTTGATAAAAAGTCTTTCAGCTTTTCTTTAAAACGTTTTTTGATTTTTCGGGTTTTTTGGTAAGAAGAGCCTTTGACTTTTCTATTTGTTTGTGAAAAAGTCTTTAAAGTTTCTTTTGTTGACATTCATTATTGTTGATAAAAAATATCTTGGTGTTTTTTCTGTGTGTTCATTCAAAACTCTTTGAGATCTCCTTTTGTTTACAAGAAACGTCTTGGAGTTTTCTTTTCGTTTATTTGAATTGTTTTGATTTTTGATTTGTGTATCAACATTTCTCTGAGTTATTTTTTTTTCCAAAGAACTCTTTTTATTTTACTGAATAATTTTAGATCTGGTTCCACTTCTTCGCGTCCATCATCAGCGTTTCGCCAGTCCAGGGGAGGTAAACATATACCCGTCTTTTTTAGCCTCATATTACGTGCCTCAATATAGTATGTTATTTTAGAAATTTGCTATTGCTAAAGTTTGGAGGCATTGCCGAACTGAAGTTTTTGCTATTCATCATTTCGTTCCTGCTTGTACAATTGTGTGTGATGCTATGAGTCTGTAGGTTAGTTTTACTCTAAGCGGTATCGGACGATAGCAGATTGTGGTCATCTTGCTGCATGTTACTATGTATGAGAGAATGATCGGCTAATTTGTTTTATTATAAGTGTAGTGATATTGTAAGTGGCGGAATATGTAAAAAAGAGAAAACATGTTTTTTTTCATACTTTTCTATCTTACCTACTGCTATTTACTGTCCTGTGCATGTGACTCTTTCTGAAGACTCACCGATGAAAAGAATTCTTGGAGTCAGATTAAACTGATTATCAGAACCCTAAAGCACTAGCTTTGCTTTGGCAAATAATGTCTGAATAATCCTAGTTCTCTTGAGTTATGAGTCACCTCCTTGCTGTGAGGTCTTTATAAGTGCATAGGCTTTATTAATTGATTGTAGGTATGAGAGAAACAGGTCGTGGGAAAGAAGATCCTGGGAAGCATAGATCAGACTCAAGGGCATCTTCCGCTGCGGGTGAAAAATCTGAGGAGCGAAAACCACAGAAACAGCAACGTGATGATAAAGAGAGAGTTCGAAATAAGGTTTGCCAAAACCTACTAGTTATCTTCTAAATTTACACTTATTCCTGATATTACTCATCCTAGCTGTGTTTTTAAATGTATATTTATATGATTATATACTATGCATGGGCCAGTTGTTGAAGTTTGATTAGCATTGAGCCTGCGTATGTTGGAACTTACCTACATAGCTACTCAGTTTGTGTTCTCCTTTAAACTGTCAGTTTCTTCTGGAACTTTGCAAACAAAGACTTCTATTCACGTAGATGGGATTTTCGTTTGTATCTAGAAACAATCTAGGTTTTGCAGTAAACAAGCAATTAAAATTTGGCTCCAAAATTTACACCAACCTAGGATTCTGGAAGCCAGCTATGAACATCAGCCCCATACGTGCTACTGTTCGTTTAGTGCATATGTTTTTGAAAGATGGACGAATGAAACACCATCATACCACTGTTTGCTTCCCAAATGACGGAAAGATTCTACTTTTGGATAGCTTCCTTAAAAACATGGTTGCACAAATAAACACAGGCTCGCTTTACACAAGGTTATTATAGTCAATGGAAAAAGATTGTCTGAAAGCGTGAGTCATCTGTACAAGATGCTGTTACCACAAAGATTGTAAATCTTTTTAACATTTAGATAATTTATAACAGCATTGCATTCTATCTTTTTGTGCAAAAAGGTTAGTCTTCATCACTTTACTGCCCAGAGTCAGGAATTCAAGATAACAAAGAAAACAATCACTTATCGCAAACAAAGGAAAAACATTTGCAATTCCAACTCCTGCTGTTTTCCGGAATCTTTACACATTTATTTTATTTGACAGGATCGACCAGCTCAGGCGATTTATCAGCCTCGCTCTCGACCTGCGCGTGGTAACGCAGAAGAAACGTCCCCGCGAACTTCAGGTAAAGAAAAGACAGTTGGGCACTACTATATAATCTATAGTGCTGCACTACTCAGTCCAATTGCATGGACTGAGTAGTGCAGCACTATAGATTAAACAGCACACATACAAGCTTAATTCCTGTTTAAGCTCATTGTCTTATGTTTAGAGCTTTAAACTTATCGCGAGTTTGAATACAACTGTGACTATGATTGACACAATATTTCAATTCAAACTTCTTTTCACTTCCGCAGAGCTGTTGTCAAAAACACGGCGACAATGAGCATGACCTGGGTGATTTTAAATAGTGTATTCATATGCAGAATTACAGCTTTCCAATTCAGTATTTTTGAAAAATAATACTTAGATTTGATCAGGCTTGAGGTCCTGGCAGTAAATCCTCAACGAACTGCTTGGACTTGATGTAAATAGTTCAGGTCTGAGATTTTGCGTTAATGAATGAAAGGTTTAAAGGCAAAGTTTACTAGAAAGCTTAAGTATGAGATGTTTTTGTTAGTACAAGCGACTCATGTGTGCCACATCGTAGCCACATTCTCGTTATTGTGCATGAGTTAAGTTTCCATTGGAGCCAACTCTAGTCTCACCTGCATTATAGCCAACTAGCTGATCAGAGCAGAAATAATCAGAATTGGAATTGGTAAATCGTATTGAAACATAAGGAGATATCCAATATTGTAACGTTATAAACAGCAATTTTCCGTCCGCTTTTTTTGGAAATAAAAGGAAGGCAGCAACCTCATGTGCATTACTTTTTCACTTTGTGCGAAGCAGTATTGTGGTATTTAATTTCTACTTTAGGGCGCCAGCCACCGAGAGAATCTGGAAAAGGGTTTCGGAATAATTCGGCAGGAGATCGAGACAATCCTCAACGAGGTCGGGATAGCTCGGCACGAGATCGTGGTTATCGTGAAAATAACCGTCGACCAAATCGAGAAAGTCAAAAGACGTCCCGAGGTAAACCGGAGGACTCAAGCAAGGAATAGAGGTTTGACTATAGAGGTTTACATGTGATATTGATTCGTGGGCATTATCAAACGATATCTGAAGAGTAATGGAAATTATTGTTGACCGCCCGTAGTTGCTTTGGCAACCAACTTGTTTCGATTTCTAAATATTTATTTCGAACAATATGTAAACAGTGTGACATCACCTAATTATTTGATGTGTTTTGTTTCGATTTGACGTGAATCTGTTTATTTGTTAACAAGTGCATTCAATCACGGTCTGGGGTCTTTCTATTATTGCACTACATGGCAAATGGCTTCTATCATGTCAAGCCTGATTCTTATCACTCCTGCCTAAAATCCTTTGTCTATGTGTAATAATTTTCTCCTTCAATGATGAAGAACAATAATCGCAAGAGCATCGCCGACTATTAGCGTCATATGGGAACCTGGCTTTACCATCTGAGCAATCTATTTAGTGCATATCGTTTTTGTTAAAAGTAAAATTTTTCTCACTCAACCACGCTGCTTGTGCTACAGTGCCTATTATGTTTTGTTGTGTTGAAAGTTTATACTAACATGAAGCATTGATCATTAAATTTTTTCAATTTTGTCAGTGTATTCTGTTTCAGCTGTGGTAAGCTTTGACGCTGTTGGTGCTTAGGATTCGTTGAATTGCATAGGAAGATTGCCCGATGTGTGGAATGCAAATATTGCTGGTGAACTCATTTTCGTTCTTGAAATTTGATATCATCTATCGCAAAGCCACACACTCTGACCACTACAGAAACTATCGATCCTTCCATCATCCCAGAATCAAGTCTTCTGTCTGCAGAATTTTAGTCAAAAGTGCTCAATCAATGTACAATAGCGATAGCATCGACCAAGAATTGCTTCACCTCAACGAACTACGGTTTTCCTGCTAACCAAATTCATCCTAATTCAATTTTTATACCGCTTTGAAAAAAAAAATTGTGCAAACCCAAGGGGGCAAAGGATATATTGGCAACTTGCTTCAACATCCACTATGTTTCCGCGTTCACTTCAGGTTCCCGAGCACGCTCTTCAGGTATTATATAGCCCAGTGATCTAGCGTAAGACTACAGGCCCAGGGTACGGGTATACACTGCATCCAGAGTTATTATGCAAGTACTATTTTTAAGGACAACCGTAACTCAATGGTCATAGCAATGGAGAGCATGGGCAAAAATATGATTTAGAGCATCTTGAAAATGAAAGATTAGTTGTTTTCTATCCCGTGGTAAATCTACAGTAAGAACTGACAAGTTTCTTGAATTAGATCATCTTACAGTCCAAAAATTTTTAGCGGACAGTCAAAAAGTCGTAGGAAGAGGGATCAGCCATAGTTTCATATTATAAATCAAAGGCAGCTCCAAAAAATTCGTTGGCAACAGGTTGCAGACACTCCTAGTAAGCAGCAAACAAGTCTTTGAAGCTTGTGAGCCGCCCAGTGTATCAAGAACCACGTGATACAAAGCACTGAAATAGGTTGCAAGAATCAATATAGTAAAAGGGCAAGCACTCCTGAACAACAACCACAAAAAAGTGCCTTGCCTGTACTAGGAATCACCTCAAGAGAGATCCTCTAAAGTTATCTTTTCTGATGAGTGTGTACATTGATAGTAATAATTACAAATGCTTTTTGTTCAAGCTTCTCAAAAAATTTTTGCATTTTGACTAAAGTAGACTGTAAAAGTGTGGTTGCTTGCTATCTCTGAACAGTGCATATTCTTAAAGCATCAATAGATTCATTAACTGCGCGCCAAAAACAATAAAGTGCACAATATTTAAACATACTTAAACCAAAACAAAATTTTCTGCTGCAACAATTGATAAAGTCATTCACAAAATATCTTATCAGTAGAAATACTCACTTGCATAATGACTCTGAACGTAGTGTAGAGCCTGGACCCTCTGTGACAAGACCTAATGACAGTATCATTTCTGACTGCTATGAAATAGCTGAGACTTTTAATTGATAGTTTTCTACCATTTGAGACAAAATTGCAAGTTTCATTGATTTTGAAAATACTCACTATAGTTCATAGATAATAGATCAACCACCACTTTTGAATTTCATGCAGTATTTGCAAATACGTTTTTGCATTCTTTTCTTCCATTATCCTCCTCTAAAGAAATTGGAATTGATAAAATTCCAACAAAAGTTCGGAAATTATCTATAGCCATTATAGCACAGTCTTTGACTAAATTATTTGTTTATGCAATTCAAAATGAGTTACTTCCTCAACATTGGAAGTAGCCAAGGTTATACCACTTCACATGTAAAGTCTTAAAAGTATCATTAAGTATGTTGGACAACTATCGTCCGATTTGTATCCTTCCAGCTATCAGTAAGGTCTTTGAAGGCATTTTTTGCGAGCATCTTTATGTGCTGATATGCTTTTGAAATACCTGTTTGGCTGCGATGGTATTGCTCTACATCTGTGGCTCTACTTAATAGTACCAATCAGTGGTATTCAAATATGGATAAAGGATTGATTAATATTGTTGCTATTTAGCGTATTTAAGCCATCTGTCAAAATGTCTAAATTACTGCACGCCTGGGATGTTTGCAGATGATATGACACTGACTATCTGAGGGACATCGACACACGAAATTTCGTCTGCCGTCAATCATGACGTGATTAGTATTAAAGACTGGCTTATGACCAATGCACTCTGTATGAATCTTAGTGAAATCATGCTTATAGAATCCAGGCACAACATCAATAATGGAATTAATGATCCTTGTACTTCTGTTGGTGGTGAACTTTTGAACTGAGTAACTGTGACAACGACTCTTGGAATTCATATTGACTGGGTTCTCCCCTTGTTATAGAAGGATTTATTTTAGACACGCTTTTACACGTGGTAGTTAGAATCGTCCTAATAAGTTTGTTGTACAGTTCTAAAATGTTCTGCCTTTTCTGTTCGTCCGTCTTGAGTTGGCGGGACCTTTTCTTATTTCTTCTTTTCTTCTTCGAAATTTGCTTCAACTCGCTCAACTAACTCAGCTGGCTCAACTGACTCGACTGACTGAGAAATCTTGTGCTGAGTCTTTTGTAGTCACGGTTGTGGGAGGAGAAACAGTTGTGGGGTGATTCTAATTTAACCAATCATCATTGAGAGTCGTTTCATCGCAGACTCGACCCAATTCTCTAATTTAGTTTGGTTAGGGTGTTGGCTTCGTAAGTCGAGTCGGTTCTTTCTTAGATTTTTCTAACTCAAGGTTTTTCAATATTTCACTTTACATTTTTATCAGTTTACATGACAAAATTTGACTTTACAAACATTCCTCACAGTTAAATTTACCAACTATAACGTTATCTTTTTTCTTTTATGAATTAACCTATTTCTATAGCGAAAGTATACAAAGTAATATTTCTATGACGTAACTAAACCGCGCGAACTAAATCTCAAAATAATTGACAACTTGGTACTTACACATGCACAAACTACAACCTTTGTACCACTTGAAAAATGTTTCCACCCAAAACCAATTATACAAAATATTGACCCATTTGTGTAAAACATTTTTCACTAGTTGTCAGCTTTATGTGCCACTAATTGACAAGTTTGCGTGAGAACCACTTCACTTTATAAGCATCAGTTTGTGGATACACCACATATGTTAATTACTGCAAAGCTTTCGGTCCGTTAACCCGGACCTTCGTAAGTGCTTCGGACCTTAGTTGCACTGACGAAGGTCCGGGTTAACGGACCGAAAGTTTTGCATTAATAAATATACGTGGTGTATCCACAAACTGATGCTTATATTGTTGTTTGCGCCATGCAAAATTACAAAAATCTTATCACTTCACTTTACTTTCCCAGCAAATTTAACAATAAATGTCACATCAAACACTTCGTTAACCTTGGATATTTTTACCTTTTTCCTGTTTTACTTTTGAATACTTCCAAACACAAAGGCAACGATATTCAACGCTAAACAAACATTTCATTCCAAGACCTAATTGCGTTTTTTGTACTTATTTTTATATTATAATTCTAGTCCTATAACAATATTATACTGAGAAAGTGATGAAGGATATTTCTAGTGGTATTGGTTCCATTGGTAGGTTAAAATCGTTTGTATGCAGCGACACACTTATGTCTATCTACGACGGCTTTTGCAAACATGTAATTTTATTGTTGTTGTGAGGTGCGGAATCCGACTGGCAATATTTTATCTGATAAATTGTAGAGTCTTCACAACAGGGCAGCTAGAATAGTTATGGGTTGTCCAAACGAGTACGGTCCTTCAGAACTGCTTTGACTGAGGTCGGTTGGAAAACACTTATGGAACGTCGGCTAGAATATAAAGCCAGTCTCATATATTATGTATACGATCGTTCATGGTTTTGTGCCTACAATGCGTACTGAAATATTTTCCAGTTGTCAGACATCACGACCACAATTTAACGAGATTCTGACATGAAGCTAAATCTTCCTTTTCCTAAAACGGAATATTTAAGAAAGAGCATAGGTTTCAAAGGTGCTAAATTGTAGAACAATTTGCCAGTTTAAATTTAAAATGCCAAGAGTCTAGTAAGGTTCAAGTCGCTTTTATGTGCAACTATATACCTGTTCTGATCTGCTGGTTTGCATAATGTTGTTAAACTTTGCATGCTATAGGTGTTTTGTGGGGTATGTATTTTAAATTTTTATCATGTTCCCCTTGGATATCAATGTACGTTGAAACAGTTAGCGTGCTTTGAAAAAGTTTGCCTTACCTAGTCTTCTTTCTTAACCAAAATCTGCCTCGTGTGAACGCATACATTTTGACGCAGTCACAAATCCTCTGTTATGTACATACCAGTGCGTGATACACAAATTGCATGTCGGCGCCGCAGGATGTACTTGCTGGCATCTCAGAATCTTGGAGACGACGTGCAGTATACTAGGATGCAGTTTTCCCATACTATCTGCGCGATGACCATATTGAAATTAGGTGGTTTTCCATTCTGATTGGTTTTCAAATGCAAAAAAAGGCACAAATGGTGCATTAGGAGCTTCAGTGGAGCAATTGGCTAGCGCTCTGCGTCTCACCAACAATTGAGTCATGTCGAGCGAGGTTAGTACGAGGTGAAGCGTGCGCCTGGGCGACTATTTTGTCCTTCACAGTCTATGCATGAGAGTAAAGTTTGATTAATCACTCCTGTGCTTAGTCCGGATTCTCCGGTTTCCCCTTCTACAAAATCAACTATTGGCCAACGCTGTTGCGGTAATCCAGCAATTACGGCAAAAATATAAGCAACAGTTTGTGGGTACATCACGTATATTTATTATTGCAATAATAAATATACGTGGTGTATCCACAAACTGTTGCTTATATTGTTGTTTGCGCCATGCAAAATTATAAAAATCTTATTACGGCAAAGCTGAGAAAAATAAAAATTAATAAAAAATATGAAACGTTTATGGCTGTGAATCTTGTACGTTTTACAATGCAGATTACACCACTATCAATATATTACAAACGTCTTCAATACACACGAGCTGTGGTACATTCGTTCCTCATTTACCAAAAATTCTTTCCTATGATTGATGATGTTATAACCTTTCGGAAATCGAATTACGCGTCTCAGATTCAGTAAGAGTTTCGGCATACTTTGTACCAATGGCTCTCAAGTTCCAATTCTAAAGCATTTTTTCTCATTTTAGTTTTTAGAAAGGGCTTTTCTTTTTTGTCTCCTGCGTTTTCCCAATAGACCTATGGTATCAATTCAATGAAAAGAGCACACCTTCGCAAAAACGGCACAAAAAGAAGCGAGCAAAAGTGCTGTATACAAGAGAACGCTACAAGCACGAGCAGTTATAGCCCAAAAGCCTCGCCATGTCTTCCAACCTCTTGGTGAAAAGTCTGTGGAACTGTTGAAGGGCAAAGACCCTACAGTGTGGCCATGTGATATGAATAACATACTTATATAATTTGAAAGCCAACGTGTTAAATAAAGAAATTGTAGTAGAAGAAAAATACGATGCTCGCGCGATCCGTATTAAGCGTTAGGCCTGTTTTCCACTAGGCGGAATTTTTCGATCGAAAAGTAAATCTAGCAAACGTGATTGGTTCGCAAAATAATTTGCCGTGAAAAAGTCCAAAGCAAGCCAATCATGTTGCTAGATTTAGTTTTCGCTCGAACAAATTCGCGTAGTGGAAAACCGCCTTAAGCTTTGGAATATGAAGAAAATGAGTTAATCGAGATGTCATTTGTTAGGAGAATGACTACCGCTCCAGAACCGATTGCTTACTGACGTTTAATCGTCGATTAGAGGATATTCGCAAATACTGTGCTGAAGACTCTAATTTCATTTTACTCCAGGTTGACCCTACGTTTGATTTGGGGCCGCTCCATGTTACTTACACGCAGTGCGAAAGCTTCCATCTAGTACATAAGTAAAGCAAAATGCATCCCTCTATGGCGAGTTCTTGTTTGTTTTCCAATAAGTAATAGTTCAAACACGAGTAGGAGAACTTCCTCCAATATCGAAATACCTAGTTTCTCATAATGTCTTCTTGTCAACCAAGAGGAGTTTAAAATATCAGGCAAAGCCGAGTGCTTTTAACGAACTTCGAGGTATTTGAAATCGGAGGACGTCTTCCTTACGAGTGTTTGAACTTACTTCAAAAACTAAGACGTATTTTACGAGAAGACCAATGTGAAAGTTGGCTTAATTTGTGTAATTTCTTCGTGCGATGTCCAACCTTTCTTTACAGTACTGATAGTCTATGTTTTTAGTTCACGAGTTAATAATGAGTATTCGAAGAAAGAGGAAATTACCTGTCAAAGATTTGTAAATCAAATTTCTACTGTTTAAATATGAAGAGTACAATACAATTCAATGCAACAGAAATTTATTTAGTCACGGTAGAACTTCAGTGATAAACTATTTACAACAGAATAATTTTAACTGTTTTACAAGTTTGCCGTGTGGGAGTCACATATAGATTTTTAGCTATAAACAGTGGTAGTGGCCGAAAAAACGTATAAACGTATATTCTAAACGTATATTCTTATAAACGTATATTCTGAGGGAGACTATTCCGTAGTTGTGCCCCACTATAACAAAAGCCCCAACTATAACAAAATGGTCATCGCTTAGTGGCTTGTACATCATTGTAAGTAATAAAATACTTCTGGAGTCTTGCAGCAGTTCGAAATGGACAGTTCTTGACATTTCTTGCTGTCCTGATACATTTATTACAGCATTTTGTAGCTACCCCATAAAAAGAAACAAGACAGAAAGACATCCAGCTAGATTGATGGGGATGGTCTTATAGTACTATTGGCGAAGTGAAATCTTTGCGACTTGGCTAAGCATCTATAAACAATTGAAGTCTGCTACTGCAAGATAGACTATGGATGTTGCACAGAGCTTACGACGCACTGCATAAACTGCGAGAGTCCACGGCCATAACTACACAAGCCTGTATATTCAATTACTATCCAGATGTTCACTACTCACAAATATAAATCGCGATGACATCATCGCCATCTGTCATAATAATAACAATAATAATAATAATAATAATAATAATAATAATAATAATAATAATAATAATAATAATAATAATAAT
>JAODVM010272676.1:0-12344 GCA_025400095.1 Phenganax marumi | reverse complement strand
ACAGCAGTATATAACGAAGTAATGTCAGTGCGTCATATTTTAATTACAGCAAGTAGTTGGATTGTTGAAATACGTCATGTGATGTGCGCGACACGTAACTTCGTAACGGTATTATGTAGTATTGCAACATCAAAATGTACTGCAATAGCTGCATTTCGTATTTGCTAAATCTCAGTACGTAATAACATTTGAACACTTAACCAAATATCCCTGCAGTAATCACCATTTTCAAAGTAATGTGTTCATTGTAGGTTTACGGTCATTGAAGGTTTAATTATAAAATAGAAATTAGGTGTTAATTAATTGAAGATTGTACTTAACACATGCCGTGGTGACTTAAGCACTTTAACAACTCACTGATAGAGATACTCATAGGGTCTCAAAGGAAGAATAAATGCCATTGATAAAGCAGATAAACCTCCCAAAAAGGTCGTTTTCAACAATCTAGAATGCCCAAATTTTAAAAATTTTCTCGCTCCTCGCCAGCCATGGTGGGCGCCTCATGAGTGGTGAATTTGGAAACTACTCATGAAATATCCTAGATCCGTCCATGGGATAGAAGAAAATTCTGGATGCACAGTATACTATGTTTACGTATACTATGTTTTCGTATAATATAATATTGTATAATAGAGTATAATTATAATTATAATATAATATATCATATAATATATAATACAATATAGTACAAGTATATCAGTTTGCATCATGCAAAATTATAAAAATCTTATTACAAGCAAATTTTACTTTTAGGTAACAAATTTTCAGCCCTTTATTTGTTAATCCGTTACATAATGATCCTACTTGTGTTTCAAAAATCATTTTGAGTAAAATTGCAACTATTGCAACTACTTACCCCAATTTGATACTGATTGCTCCACCTGACCCTGTCATCCAGCCTTTGTGATGAAACTCTTGACAAATTTGAGGAATTTGATTCCGAGGATGGTCAGCCTATCAGAGACAACAAAACGATTTCCCACCAGCAATTTACTCTTATGGTACAAATAATACTGAATAACACTAACTACATTGGATTCAACTCTAGTAACTGAAAGCACAAATTTCGAAGTTATCCCTTATAATACTCTGATTCCCTGATCCCATATCTCACATTCCTAGACTTTTATCCTTATCCTTCCAGTCAACTTTCCTGCATGAGGAAAGCGAAGTGGTAGGAGAAAATCTACGAATCTTGGCAGACCAGAAGAGTGGCGTTTGTTCCTAAACGAAGCCCAAAACAATTACTAGAGCTGCAGGCAATAAAAATTGGTTCTCTGTAAACTGTGCAAAGGCTATACTATGCCTATAATTTGACCAGGGGTCGTTTGTACGAAGCACGTTTCGCTTAAATTGTGGATAAGCCAGAGTCTAAAATACAAAATAACTGTATTCCAAAAAACTTTCAATTTTACTGTTGAACAACTACAGAAATATAATTTCTGTTTTGAGCTCATCCATCACTCAATCCACCTGCACTTCGTACAACCGGCTCTAGGACAGTACTAGAAGTTACTATTGCAAGTGAAATGCTGCCGGGCAAAAATGAGTTGTTTGAGTTGTCAAATAAACGTAACAAGAGTTACGAGTTTAAAATATTCACGCCAGTTTGCAAGCAGGCCAAAATAACATTCCATCAAGTTGGGGGGAGGCAGAAAAAAATAAGGGAGGGAACAAATATGACTCCATCGCAAGTTCAAGTTGCAGGCTAAGAATTGAATGAATATACAAATTTACGCATGAGAAAGATAAAATAGAAAGTGTCGGTAAACTGCAGATTGCTCTAAGTTAGTGTTTTGTCTTTCAAACAGAAAAGTAATCATGGCTCAACTCCAAAATTTCCAAGTTTTCAAACAACAGCAAACAAGGCTACTAATTATAACAAATCAAGTTAAAGTCAATTGGGCGTCATACTCAATGAAAGTCTGAACGCAGAGCTCTGGAGTAGCATCAGCTATTGATCGAAACAACAATGTTAATTCATCCATTAAACATGCATGCAAATAGTTCAATGTGCATGGTTTACAGTGAAACTGAAACATCAGTAAAAGTATATAATTTATATTGTCTTAGGTTATTTTAAACTTTTTTGTGGCAGAATCCAAAATTGACAGCACCAACTCTTCTCAGTAGCTCCCGGTAGTTTCAGTATAGAGGCAGTGATGATGTGCATGAAATGTTCAACCATTTTATTTGAGAAAAGAAGGTATATACTGCTTGCTGGATGAGTGACAACTACCAATAAAGGATCAGTGCTATAGACCTATAGTGACCTTAACAAGGTGCATATTAGTGACTCAGATGACAGGCATGTTAAGAATTTCTGGGCTACGATTGCTATTAATAATTTAGGTGAACACCATGGTTTGTAATTGAGGACAGGTGGAGTACTACAAACAGATCGGATGTGTTTGAGCAATTTACTAGAAAATGTATGGAGTAGTACAAATATTTAGGTGCTGCACAATACTTCAGTAGTCCATCACTATATTGGGATGCAACAACTGGTGAAAAGTTAGATCTTATAACCAATATAGATCAATATCTCTTTGTGGACTACAGACCTACAAAGTTTCTGAGATCTTCACAAGATTTTCCTAGCCACACTCTGTTAAATCCTGGCTATTATTGAGTATTCCTCATGCAAGATAACTGCATGTGAGTCTACATCTGTATTATACCTATACATGACCATAGCACAATACACTATACTGACCAACATATACCATACTCTGCACATCTAACCACGAGACCACACTACTGCAGTATGCACATTTTTCCATACACCATTCTACACTGCAGTGGTATCACCCCGATGTGTACTTGTAAGTTGTATACTTCCGGATAGCATTTGAATGTGCAGGCTTGCAGTTGTGGCTGTGCACTGTAATACTGTCAAAAAATCGGCAGTGTATGCACTGTATTAAAACTCCATGCAATAGCTACTCTTGTTATTGCAGACTTCAGTTTTTAAACCTGCTTAGCGTCGTAGTTAGAATTACTTAAAATTGATAACATGACACGTGTCAAAACACTTTAATTCACCAATAGTATCTAACAGACAATTCTTATCAATCTACCTGCATGTCCTTCTGTGTTGCTTGTTTTTATGAGGTAACTACACAATGCTTTTATAAATATATCAGGACAGCAAGAAGTGCCAAGAATCTCGTTCCGGCAAGGCTTCACAAGTTTATACAATTTACAATGATTTTAAGTGAAGAAATTCTGTACTGCAAACTCTGAATTAACTGCAACCACATCTTATTTTCGGATTTGTTCTAGATAATCAAAAAATAAACCTTCCTTGAAAAATTTAAGAAAATTGACCTAAGGAAACAGAAGATATAATGCCTTCGAACGTCAAAGACCCCGAGTTCTGACGTTGTCATCTCCATGGTAACAGCAAGTGTTGCAATTTTTGAAGGGAAATCGCTAGATGGTATACTTCAAAATAAGGTTTCCGCGAGAGGACTGGTAACGAATTATTAAAATCCTCGGAAATTAATACGAGCATGCTACGAGTGTATTAAACAAAATTATAAAACATTTTGAACGATGTGATTTTGAAATTGCGCGATTTTCAAATTTTGCGCGAAAACCGGCTACGGCATAGCATAGAGTGGCGCCGTTACGCGTTTCTAACAAATCCACAAATCATGTGAAGTGTGCATCATTGCGTGGTATAAACCATGTGGACTACCGACGATTTTGCAACAATTAGTAGTCAGAAGGTGGCGCGAAATGAAGCCGATGTTAAAGAAATTATTAAAAATTATGAAATGGATACGAGCAGTAAATTTGTTGTATATTACAGTGATAAGAGCTTTGGAACAAATGGTAAGTAAACATTTGCATTTCTTTATCTATTAGGGAGGACTATGCAAAGCTATTTTTACTCAACTGCATGTGCGAAGACCGAGTAAAACGCCAAAACGCCTGCTAGATGTTATGGGGAACGGTAGCGTACTTTCGTGGGGACAGTCAAGAGGGGAGGGGGACGTCCACCCTTTTCTTACCATAAAGCAGAATTAAATGACTCAATCGCATATTAAATAATAAGAAAATCTTGTACAGCAAATGTCTAAAAACAGCCTAAATAAACGAAAACATTTTGAATGAGAAATTCCAATGCGAAACTTTTGTAATGCCAAGGTAAAACCAACTTGTTGTTTCAGTTTTTCAATTCTTTTTTAAAATTAATTGCAGAAGTTAGAAAAGACAAACTGAAGGTTTATTGGGAGAGAAAGGAAGGTAGCGAACAAAGGGCCCAGTATTGCGTACGACGGGATACCGTTTGTGCATGTAGGGGATAAAGTTTTGTGGTGCCATCAGGGGAAAGATAAACATGAAAAAGAAAAACAAGATAAAAAGGAAAAACGGCAGGATCGACAGGTAAACAGTTGTATTATCGGAACTAGTTTGGGTTTTTGCTGCGCCGAAAGGGTTTTATTCAATTGTAAAATTTCAGATCAATGATCATAGTTACTATGGCAAAAAAAGATCGTTTGCGCAAACTTCAAAAAAGAAGCAATGCCCAGCATCAATTTTCGTCACACAAATCGCTCGATTTCCAGGAATGAAGGTATGTTGCAATAACGACCAAATCAGCCCGTGTAAAACAAGAAATATAAAACTACATATTCGTTTAATAGATTGAAAAGGACAGTTTGTTCTTTCAAAGAAGAGCTGCTAAGAAATTGCGCGAAGCGCTGAAGGCAAGTGTCATCAAAAGTGACAGTTTTGAAATGACTTACATCGTGAAGCTTCCTCATCCTTCCGAACACCAGAATCACTTGATCGGAAAGGTAACAATTCCTCTAAACTCACAAATCCATTTACTGCAACCGGCTTGCTACCTAAGTCTATATCATTTTTAAATCATAGGTAGCAGGTGTAAGAGAACCCGTGGATCCTGCTATAGTGGAAAAGCTTTCAGAGTTGGCCCAAGAGGGCGTGCGTTCAGTAAATGAGGCACAAAGGTACCTTGAGCTCTTCGTTCAGTGTGATCTCTTCAAGGGATGTCAGCCGCCTGACAAAAGTAGCAGACGTTTTTACCCAACGAAAAAGGACATTTACAATCATTTGTACAAAGGAAAACCAGACAACTTTTCTTCGATTGACCAACAAAATTTGGAGGCACTTATCGAGAAATGGAAAGCCGATAACCCTAAAGACTTTTACCTTTACCGTCCTCATTGTACAAAGTTGGTGTCGGATGAACCTGCCCAGAGCAAAGTTGATGACACCGTCGCTGCTGAGGAAAACCTCGAGGAATCTACCCAAACTTTGCTGTTTTGCCACCAAACGTCTGATCAACGACGCCTCCTAACAAGGTATGGCAACCAGATGTGCTTACTGGATGCGACCTACAGAACAACGAAGAATGATCTTCCGTTATACTTTCTGTGTGTCAGAACAAACGTTTGTTACCAAGTGGTGGGTTCTTTTGTGATACAGTATGAAAACACCAAATGTATTACAGAAGCATTAATGGTGTTCAAAGAATGGAATAAGGATGCGTGGGAGCCTTCACGTTTTATGGTGGACTTCGCAGAAGAAGAAATTCAAGCACTTGAAGCTGTCTTTCCAGGTAAACCAATTAACTGATGACCAAACTGTGGAAGAAGTACATAAGGGTGGGTAAAAGTGTATCAAGTGAATTTGTATACTCTCTCAAGTACGTCGTATACTGTTCAAACCCAATTCAAACGAATTAATTACCACCGGCAGTAACGTGCCAGTGCTTGAAATTTCACAGGTTTTCAACATAACAATGAACATTAGTCGTTTTCATTTTTCTGTGCATTAGGTGCGGAAGTACTTCTTTGTGATTTTCATCGAGAGAAGTCATGGCAAGAATGGATATCAAAAATTGATAATGGTGTTGTGCAGGAAAAACAACGATTGCTCAGCATGTTACGAAACATCGCACGCGCGACAACATCTGTTGAATGCCAGAAAATGACAGCAGCCCTTACACAAAGTACATTATGGAAAGAAAATCCCAAGTTGAAGAATTGGTTTGGAAACAAGTGGCTCCCGAATATCAAGGTAACAGTCACTGTATTACGTTGCATGCCCAAAATATATGTATAATAATTGCAAGGGGAAATTTATCTACAACTCTTCTCAGTGGCATGCTTTGCATGATGATGAATTTTGCATCATCCCTTGCAACAGTCACTGACTTATTGTTTTTTCTTACAGAGATGGTGCGAAGCATATCGAGCAGAAGACTTTATTTGTGCTGTCAACACGAATAATGGGGTGGAGAGGCAAAATAAGGCATTTAAACATGAATATCTCCTGGGAAACAAAGGATCCTCATTAACTGACATGTTGAAAGTTCTTGTTGAGCGTTTTCTTCCCAACACTTATAGAAAGTACGTGTTTTTAAATTGTAAACAGTTGACCATATCTGGAATGTAATTTAAAAATTGATTGCATTTGAGACTGCATATCTACTAAGAATACACTAAATACAGTATTTTTTTAAAAAATTGTATTTTGTTCTCGGTATGTTGAGTTGAATGTTAAATGCCATGATGGGTACCGCGCTTACAATAAAGAGATTCCTACTTTCTTACACAGCAGACCTGCAAAAATGGTATCACACATAATGAAGCGGTGGGAAACTGACATCCGAAGTGACATGATAAAAATGTTATCTTCAGGAGTCTTCAATGTGCTAAGTTCAACAGGTGAAAATTGGTATCAGGTAACTTATGGTGATAATCATAATCTGCCCAAATGCAGTTGTCAGGATTGGAAGCACAACAAGCTTTTGTGCAAGCACTTCTGTGCTTGCATGAAAGCTTTTCCAATTTGGGGATGGGAAAAGCTTAGCACAAAATATACACATAATCCACTGTTTTGTTTGGATGAAACCGTTGTTCCCATGAGTGGAAGCTCACCTAAAAATGTAAGGACAAGTAAGGAGCCATCAAATCAGAGAACAAGCATCAGTGATTCACTGCAGGTAGAAGAGGTAAACTACAACACGTTCAATGCACTTCCAGAGAAAAAGTCTAGTGGCAAAAATGCTCTTCGTCTCAAATGTCGGAATATCATGAAAGAAATTTCAAGCCTAACCTTTCTGATAGATGACAAGCAGCAACTTCTTTTCCTGTCCAACGACCTTGAATCAACATTGGAAAAAGCCCGAAAACAAGCACCACAGGAAGCAGGAATAGTCTTACACAATTCACACCCACAGACAAAACACATTACTACTAAAAGTACCAATAGAAATAAAAAAACTCACCAAAAACAGAGAAACATCAAAGCGCTGACACAGAGATCTTATGGCCGTCCAAAACATCCCTACACCGGTCGAGTTGGAAAGCATGCTGAAACTATGAGGTCAAACTACAATATTCATGTGCCACTATCCACAAGTAAGCCACAAAAACGAAAAACTAAGAGGACGGAAATAATAAATCTGAGCTCACCAAGTAAAAAGCCATGCCACAGCAGCAGTCTTCCACAAAATAAACCTTGGGTGTGCATTGAAAACTTGACCTTATCTTTGTATGATAAAACAGAACTAACTTCTGGAAATCTTCTCAATGACAACCACATTAATGCAGCGCAACTTCTTTTAAAACACCAATTCCCCAACATTGGTGGCTTGATCGACACTCTGATAGTATCAAACCAGCTATGTTGCAAAGTCTCCCAAACTAAAATGTCCAACACGATCCAGATTCATAATCTTCCAGGACACTGGATTGTATCTCAGTCAAATAGCCAATTAGTTACTGTCTATGACTCTTTGTATCCTGGTCTGACACATCCACTCACTCAGCAATTAGTATATGTCTATAGCAGTCTAGCAAAGGGACGTCTCTTGCAAGTGAAACTAAGATGCTGCCAAAAACAAGCTGGTTTTGTAGACTGTGGATTGTTTGCAATAGCAAATGCAATGGCCCTTGCTAATGGTACATATCCAGGAGCTGTAGTCTTTGATCAAGCCCAGATGCGTCAACATCTGCAACAATGTCTTGAACGAAAAGAAATCACCATGTTCCCACATGAAGTGAAGAAACAGCCATGTCATGTAAGGGAAAGGTTAACCATGATCACATGCTGAAAAGTGACACACATGGTTTGCTTTAACTTTGTTACGAAGTTAAATTGATCCAATTTAGTTGCCGCTATCACTTGTGAGTTTGAACATAGCTTCAGAATCAGGCCTTCCATAGTTTTCAATACAAATGTACCGAAATTACATTGTTTTGTGTAGCGAACTGTACAAAACGGTCACAATGCATATCAACAAGTAGTTTTGTAAATAAACGGTGTATTGTACTTGTTATGATAACAAAATTATGCAAATGCTCTGTACTATACATATACATGTAAATACTAAATTTCAGTTTTTATACCACTTATGCGCTTTCACAGTACTGTGTATATTTCTGTTAATCATACGTTATTCATCAAACCAAACAACTATTTACACAAAGTAAGTTTACCTTTACTTTTAAATAAACCCACCCAATCCATACGCCTAATTTTGTACTCGTAGCATGCTCGTATTAATTTCCGAAGATTTTAATAATTCGTTACCAGTCCTCTTGCGGAAACCTTATTTTGAAGTATACCATCTAGCGATTTCCTTTAAGGGCCTGTTCATATGAGACGGGCCAGCCCGGTTTAGCCGGGCTAGCTCGCTTTTGCCGGGATCTTGCCTCACATATTATTACACTATATTTTTAAAATTGCATTCATATGGAGAGCGGGCCAGCCCGGCTCTGGCGAGATCTTGTCTGAACGAAGCGAGATCTCGCTTTTAACGGGCTCATATGAAAGCATCAAGCGGGCCAGTCCGGATAAACCGGGCTGGAAGTGATGAGACTGCGCATGCTCATGTTTCTCGTATTAACTTCAAAATGGCGGCTAAACAACAAGCAAGGAAATATTTTCGATGGTCACCAGAAATGATTGAAAACTTAATTAATTGTTTGTCAGCATACAAAAGCGGTATGGAATATAGAAGTTTAGATTTTGATGCAGATAAACCGGCACAATATAAACATTTAAGAAAAGAGATGGCAAAGTTATACGCAGATAAAGATGAATCTTTGTTCGGACCTGTAAGCCAAAACATGCCACTGTCAGATGATGAGCTTGAGGAGATGAGTGATGAAGAAAAGGCACGAATAAAGAAAGAGGAGGCTCGTGTGAAATCGTGCATCGCCAAGGGATACAATCGTATTGTTGAAAAAGTCAAGGAAATACGACAGAGCTTCTCCAAAGCAGTAGTGTCGGGCACCCGCAGTGGATCTGGTAAAATAGTTTTTGAATTCTACGAGAAGCTGATTACTATATGGGGTGGCTCCGCCAACTCTGAGCCACTGTCGTTTGGAACAAGTTCCGAAATACTGAATAATCAAAACGACAGTCAGCAAGATGAATTGAGTGAGAATGATGATTTTGATGATGTAGAGTATGGTGGCAGTCAGGCGCAAAAACGAAAGGCTACAGAAAATGCTGTCCCAATACTTGTGGATAACAAATGCAAACATTTAGAGAAGAACTTATCAGCCGCAGAGCGAGACAAAATTCTTATAAATGAAGCTAAAGAAGATAAAGAGGCTCGTCGTAATTTCACAGCTGCAATGAAGGAATCTAATGAGTGCTTTTTGAAAGCCATAGAGTGCATGTGCAAATCAGTGAGCGAGGTTGGAGCTGGAATTAGTCGCTCATTAGAAATGCTTGCACATGCTACTTCAGCAAACCGTTTACCCCAGGAACAACATCCTGTTAACCAAAACATTTTCCACCAAGGCATTCCGCCTAATTATCTTACAAATGCTGCATATGCAGGACGTCAACCTTATGGTGTGCCAGGATCTGCAGCCACGAGTTCACAAGGGCAAAGGTATTATAATATGGATGAAAACACCTTTGTTACTTTGAATGACTAAAAGCTGGATGCTTGTGATGTTTATGGATATTTATTAACTGTTTTAAATTTTGCCATGGTTGAATATTAACATCAGAACGTTATATCTAAAAGCAATTATGTTGTTTATAAAGTTTTATTATAGCTTAGGGGAGCATCAACAGTTACTTATAAAACATTAAATATCTACTTTGTAACAAAAACCCCATAAACAGTTGTCTTAGTTTTCATACTGAACATGTCCATTTTCTCAAGTGATCAACAGCACTATGTTAAGTGATCTGGAAGGCAGGTGTAGATATAGGATGTTAACACATTGCGAATTGTGTCACCTTCATCAGTGTTGGTAGAAAAAATTGGGTCAGGTAAGTTTCTATGTTCTTCCTCATTTGCTTGCATTAAATCAAATTGCCTTTGTACCTGATCTGGGTCAACATATGTTTTGTGCTGCTCACAGAAATTATGCAATGTAAAACATGCATAAACGACAGTAGGTATTGTGTTCAATGATAAGTCCATTGTCCTCGTTAGGATTGACCATCGTGCCTTCAGACGCCCAAAAGCACACTCAATTGGGTTTCTTGCTGATCTTAGCATTTGATTAAAAACAACCTGTTCATTGTTTTTGCAGCTATCATACTCTTTCATGCAAAAGGGCGTTAAGGGGTACGCAGGGTCTCCTATCAGGTAGTTTGGTACAAGGTTGCAGCCAGGAACTACAGATTGAAAGGTTCTTGGGAGTTTGTTGCCTTGCAGTTTATGATTAACAGAGGAATTAGCAAACACCTTGGCATCATGGACACTTCCAGGCCATACACATTCAATGTCCATGAATTGCCCTCTGTAGTCACAAATGGCTTGTACATTTAATGAATAAAATTGCTTATAACAAAAATAATCTTGCGAGTTTTTGTGTGGCTTTTTAATGGGTACATGTGTCCCATCTATGCAGCCCATTGCTTGAATCATTCCAAATTTGGCTTCGAACTCCGACACTTTTCTTCTCATTTCGTCACAATCACGAGGCATGTAGATGTATTTCGGTCCAAGGTTTTTTAGAAATTGCCTTGCATACTTCTCTGATGATAACAGATGCTGTATTTATTGCAATACCGAAAGTATTGGCCGTCATTGCAAGGGAACCAGTATCTTTGAGATAATATAAAGTCACTGCCAGCTTTTTCTCAGTGGACAATGCACGATAATTTGGCGAAAAAGGATTTGGTGAAATAAATGGACGGAGTTCTTCTACCAATTTCATGAACGCTTCTCTAGGAAGTCGAAAATTTTTTTTCCACGCTTCTTCTGGAGCCTTTCCACCTATCATATTCTGCCACCATTCTTCAGTCCTGCCAGTCTGAACCCAGAATCTTCTCTTCTTTCGGAGCAATCTTCTCTGCCTTTCATATTTCAACTTACGATAAATAACAGAACGCCTTCTCGTCAAAAAAGCCATAATTGCATCATTCCGATACTTAACATGCATTTTCCAAGTCAAAAGAACCATGTGCATTTGAAAAATAAGTGAAACAATTCCACATAATGCACCTGCGATAGCCGGTAATAACATGATTGTGTTTTGAAAATATCAAAATGTTCTAATGTACGAGTGTAAACACATTTTGAATTTTCCCGCAACATACAACATTTACGCGCGGAGATGAATTACATCATTTCCGCCGGGCCAGCCCGGCTCATATGAATGCGAATACAAATTGGCCCGGCAAAAGCGAGCTAGCCCGGCTAAACCGGGCTGGCCCGTCTCATATGAACAGGCCCTAAATATACAACTGGTTGCATAATCTAGGCACGCCGCAATCGAACCAGTCAGCAGCATGACTGTTTGCATAAATAAGTTTAAAATCGGCATAAATTTTGCATGACAATTTGCATAAAAATTTGCATCTTTCAAAATGGCGGACGAAGAATTGCTGTTAAACGAATTTACGAGATTTCTTTCTTTGTTACCTGGGTTATATGAGCAGTTGCGCATGAATGAATTAACACAAGAAGTAGAAGTTGCTGATGAAATGCTTGTGATTACGCAGCAAATATGCTCGGTGTGTGTTATCTTTCTTTTTCTCTTTGAATGTCGTGGGGATGAAATTTGCTTTGAGGTTGTTGAGAAGCTGCAAGCCCTTATTGGAGAATATGAACCACTCACACTACGGTTCATGGAGGTTGTTGAACAAGAGACAGATAACAGCTTTAGGTGTCCGACTGCTGGCACAGGTAATGGTGAAAGATCTAGAGGAAGACCCAGATTTCATGTAAACAAAGTGCAAATTGAAGGCCTTTGAGAGATTGGCTTCTCGTGGACCAAACTTGCACAACTTATGGGCGTTTCTAGAGTAACATTGTATAGGCACCGCCAAGAGCTGGGAATTGGAGAGGAACGTAACTACAGTGAAATTAGTGATGCAGAACTAGA
>JAODVM010272566.1:0-12347 GCA_025400095.1 Phenganax marumi | reverse complement strand
CAGGAAAAGATTGGTATTTGTATCAAGTTGATCTGACAAATTAATAAAATACATGAAGACGCAAGTCATTCCCCCTTTGCGATTCACCGCAGCCTTAAAAATCTGTATCAAAAAGCACTCGTAGCATTAGGCGGAGTGAACACCTGACCAGGCGTCTTGTTTTAATATAAAATGCATCGACAATAGTGTATCCGTGGACGAGGTAAAAGAAGTTGTATCGAAAGAACTCCATGGTGCTGGCAAACTGAGCTATGCACAAGAAAATAAGGCAGGAACACAAACTGAACGTGCCTAGAGACCTTGCACATGCCGTGATGTATGAATTAGAGGACAAGAAAGGAAGGCCAAAGGCTGTTTCACATCCAAAGGCCTAAACTGGGTACATTCCTTTGATGGCCATGTTAAGTTGATGGGCTATCAAAACAGCACTTTTCCTTTGGCTATTTATGGTTGCTTGACACCTGCAGTAGGAAATTGCTTTGGCTATGTGTTTGGACCAGCAACTCTGACCCAAAACTTATTGGACGTTGGTATTTGGAAAACTTGTATGAAACCAGGACTATGGCATCATATCTTTGAATGGATGAAGGGACAGAAACTGGCATCATGGCCACTATGCATGCTTTTTTGCAAAATAGTCATGGGGATATGACAGATGCAAGTGATACAGTTCTCTATGGACCGTCAACATCGAATCAGGTGATTTTGAAGTTATTAATTTAGAAGGATATCCTTTGGATCAATATTAGGGTACTGTAAAGTAGGGTATGCATATAATTAAATACAGTAATGCAGCATGTATCATGGATATTTCCCACAGATTGAGAGATGGTAGAAAGAACTGCATGAAAAGCTAGAAAGATACTTCAAGGGGAAACTTTCTGAAATAAAAGGCAATCACCACTATGATCCACATTGTGAGACAGACCGGGTAGTATTAGCATACTTCTTAGAATGACTTTGACCCTTTTTTTTGACAAAAACGAGCAGGGAGAACTTGCTGTTAAGTGTACAAGTGTACTAGCCCACAAAACAAGCAGGTAGATCTTATTTTGAAGGACGATCCTAGCATCTATTTCCGTTGCTTAAAAAAGAGTTGGACTCTTTTAAAGATAATATCTGGAATACTCATAGAATTCGACACCAAAAAGATACATAATTACCAAATGGTGTTCCTAACCACATTTATGCATTTCCTCATGAATATGGACTACAGGATTGTGGTATGATTAGGATTTCAGTTATTCATTTTACCTAGACACAATTGGCTCATGAATTGAGGTTGCAATGAGTAACCTAGATTGTAATAGAGATTTTCAATGAACTTATTGATTCTTCAATATCTGAGTAGGGTAGCCTGTGCATGAAGATGACCTGAAGGATGTGGCACATCATTCTGGAGTTTTGGAAAGCGGGGAAGATTTTTTGGGCGCCAAATGTGAATGATGTAACTTCTGAAGATTGAATCAATGCTTATTTATATGTGAGAGAAAACTATTCTCAGTAAACTTTGATACCCAACACTTTGCTAGATAACATGAACATTGTTTGAAAAGGTTTTATCAAGTTCTACTTTTAAAACGTATCACATAATTTACAAATATTAAATAATTATATTTATTTTACGGTTGAAACGGAAGGGATTGTGCACTTTCCTTTCTATAGTTGGTTGTGTAGTTGATACTGAATGGTACCAACAGTATCAACAAATGTTGAAACTCATACCATACCAGAAATTCATACTATTTTATTGAGTAAATATTTTTTCAAATTGTTTCAAATCAAAGAATCTCACCAACAACCAATAAATGTAGGAACACAACCCAATTTGAAAAAGGTTAAATGCAAATATTTCCCAGTGAGTTAAGGGTACCTATTCTGTTGCATACTATATGGCAGTTTCACAAATCACAATGCTTGTATACCAAGCAGCTTGCAGTAGTCATTACACACATGTGCTACAGAGAAAGATTCAATTGCACCACTTGATAGGTTTCCTGTGCAAAAAGGTATTCGCCATCGACCATTGACTCATTGGTTGTAACTTCAGGATCACAAAGCATGTAGTTACATCCTTGAATGTCTAACACCATGAGTTCTTTATCTGATTGTATAAAAGAATAGTGCACAAAACATTCGGCCTTTTGACAAATCTCACTTTGCCCATCACCACAAACTTTTCCTGTGTTGTTGACATACTTGTCAAACACGCCAGGAATATACTCCTCAACAGTGACACAATCATCACCACACTTGCCGAAGTAAACCTTGTTGTATGCCAACACAGGACCAAACTCTTCTGATATATTGCTTTTGTTAAGCTCTTGCACCAGTCGTCCAGCAAAAATTCTAGCAAGACAATGCATCTGGACAATTTTTCATGTGTGGTTCTACTGTTTGATCCAACACTCCAATGTCTTGGACAGTTTTACTCAAATTTTTCTTAACTACCCAAGTTTTATCTTTGTAACCAACCATTTGGCTGGTTGCCTTAAACGCTTGATGGAATCCTCCTGTTCCAATGGGATATTTGCTAATTTCGAACACCACTGCGTCAGGGTTGTTAGGCCATGCAAAACGTTCAAAGTCGAACAGATAAACAAGTGTCTTCATCGCTGATGACTTTATCTCTCTCCCAAGTTTAAGCATTTCAATGACCGACATGCTCTGTGAGATAAATTTACTTGGTGAGGGATTGAACAAACTTGCAAAATAAAACGTAATAAAAATGATACGATTCATTACATGGCACCCAATGTGGGGCAACAGAAGGATAATTGACATGGTAGGTACGGTCTTAAGCGATAAATTTGACGTTACACTTGATGAACAACAAGGAATATGACCGAAAACAAGGACAATTTAGCGCGAATTAAGGCGGTTCGAGCTGGCAATAGAGGCGTCATTACAAAGTTATCGAAAGAAGCCGAATGGATTTTAAAGGAAAACGATGTGGATAAGGGACAATTGCAAACGATCAGTGGAATATTGGAAGAAAAACTATGCTTAATCAAAGAATTGGACTCGCAAGTATTAAATTTATGCAAAGTTACCGACATCGAACCGGAAATAGAAGAGGCTGAGGACGTGATATCACGCACGCTAGACATTCAAAGGCATATAAAGAATCGCATTACAAAAACCCCGGCAGGTCCTGAGCCAGCTTCAACAGTAACTTCGCAGAGTACGGCAGGTACGAGCAACACGATAGAGAATACGGATGAAAACGTTCAGGAAGTTGGAGAAAATGTGAACAATTTACAAGCTTCGAACAGTGTTTTGAACTCGAGCTCGACCGCGAACAGCGTTGCCATGGAAACGTCATCGACGACATTCAATTCTCGTTCTACGTTGGCACAGATTCGACCGAAATTGCCGAAGTTAGTTTTATCAAAATTTAAGGGTAATGTTACAGAATGGACTGGGTTTTGGGACTCATTCAAGGTTGCAGTTCACGAGAATCCACAATTATCGCAGGTGGACAAATTTAATTATTTACATTCCTTACTTGAAGGCACGGCGGCTCGTGCCATTCAAGGTCTGATGCTAACGTCCGATAATTACAAGTCAGCTATTGATATTTTACAAGAACGGTTTGGGAAAACGCAACAAATCATCACTCTCACATGGATGAATTGCTAAAAATACCTAGCTGTACTAGTGATCGTGCATCATCATTGCGTTATGTTTACGACAAGATAAGCATACATGTACGGGGCTTAGCATCATTGGGCGTGTCAGTGGATCAATACAGGAGCCTTCTTGTTCCTATTATTATGGATAAACTGCCTAGTGACATAAAACTGCAAATTGCGAGAAAGGCCACAGGGGAGGTGTGGCAGATTGAGGAACTGTTGAAAACCATCAGGACCGAAGTCGAAGCGAGGGAAGCAAGTGATGCGAGTAAGCCTCAAAGGGATAATTCAAACAATCTCAGGACTCCAAAACTTGCGGGTGCAACAAGTTCATTGGTGGCTAGCAAAGGTAAACTGCATTGTGTTTACTGTAATGAGGAGCATTACTCGGCGTCTTGTGAGAGCATTGTTGGTTCAAGGGAACGAAAGGATATTTTGAGGAAATCAGGGAGGTGTTTTGTGTGTTTGAAGACAAATCACGTGTCAAAAAACTGTAACTCCGGAGCTGTAAACATTGTGGCAATAAACACCATCAGTCAATTTGTGAAAAGATACACAGTGCTGGGGTAAGGCCGAAGTCAGGTAATAATGTCAAACAGGATAACGGTTTGAAGGATGCTGCAGTGACATCAGACAATGTAACGACAACAAACACAACAAACACTGATAATAACAGGCGAACAGTCCTTTTACAAACTGCTCGGGCAGTTGCTTTCGACGAGAAAAGTAATTGGTCTACTTCTGTTTGAGTTTTATTTGATAATGGGAGCCAGAGGAGCTATGTGACAGACAATTTACGATCGCGATTAGGCCTCAAGGCTTGCAAGAAAGAGAAACTAAGGCTTAATACTTTTGGAGAAGCAAGATACAGGTCGCAGGACTGTGACGTTGTTAATTTACAATTAAAGAAACCCGGATGTGACGAATCGATTAGTATTAACACCTTAAGTTATCCTGTTATTTGCACCCCCTTGCCATCGAAGATCACGGTTGATCACCCGCATTTAAAGGGGTTAGAACTGACTGATGATTGGGAGGATCCGAGAGGCTCAATTGATATATTAATTGGGTCCGATTATTATTGGGCAATCGTTACTGGGGAGGTAGTTCACGGAGCAGATGGGTGTGGCCCAATAGCTGTTAGTAGCAAATTAGGATGGTTGCTGTCTGGCACCATAGATGGCACCGCAGGTTCTGGTGCTACACATTGCAACTTGATTATTTCACCACAAGTGGAAGTAGTGCAGGAGAGTTGTAAAGATGATGAGTTGACAACTACCTCAAAGAAATTTTGGGACACTGAAGCAATCGGAATTCATGAACTCCCAAACGAAGGTGAAGCAAAGCCCTTTATGACGGAAGTGACGGAACGCGATACGAAGTCGGGTTGCCATGGGGAGAAAATCGTCCGGGAACGCATTATGACTTGTGTTTTCATCGATTGAAAGCATCACAGCGAAGGTTGAAGGAAGATCCGGAGTTATTAACGGAGTACGACAAGATAATCCAGGAACAGCTGCAAGCCGGTATTATTGAAAGAGTCGGGCAATCGGATGCAGCTGCTGCTGCTAATGAAAAGAATGTGCATTATATGCCGCACCACGGCGTTGTGCGTAAGGATAAAGATACTTGAACTCTTACAAGAACGTTCATCCTGAGTTGATCAAGCTAATTGAAGACTCTCTTTACGTTGATGATTTGATATCCGGTGAAGAGAATACGACAAAAGCATTTGATGTTTATCAAGGTTCAAGGCGAATTTTAGCCGAAGGAAATTTTAATCTACGCAAGTGGCATTCAAATTCGCCAGAGTTGATTAATCGCATACGCAGTGCTGAGTCATCAGAAAATGCAATTCCGAAAGAAGAAAACGTGTTAGTTAAGTATATCTTACTCTTTCTATTTTTATTTTTCTTTCAGACGGCATACAGAGTATGTGTTTTGCCCTGTAAACAAAAGTAATTCGAATGCTCTGCAGACGAATTTGCCATCCAATTAACAACAAAACTTTGAAACTCTTTAATTATTGATACAGTCCCATTCCAATCCAGTGTACTTATTGCACTTACACACATATACGAATTTAAACTGAATGTAAGAATAACGAAAGTATGAACTTAGAAACAATTACTAACAATATGAATCATGGTTCAGCAGTGCAGAAAATCGTTTCACTAGCTGATCCATTGTGATTCTGTCACTTGCCTTTTTAAAGCACATCTCAACAATGCTGGATAATCTGAAAGACGAGTGACATCTGGAAATTTGCTCATTACAATTTTGGTAACCAGTTGTGATGCAGTTGAAATGTTTCCCCAAACCCTTTTCATAGAATAAATTGCAAGAGTAGTGCAGGCTAACACGTATATGTCCATGTATGCATTGGCTCGTTTTCCTTCCAGCGACTCTTTGTGTTGGTAAGCTGTTGTACCTGCATTTGCACTAGTGTTAGTGATTGCTGTTACGGTGAAAGCACTGACACCGAAGTCGCAAATCACAGTTTTGGACGTTCTCTTTTCAACCCGTAAAATCACCAAAAGATTAGTTTCAACCACTTATTATCTACACATTCTCCTACATCAATTACATGCGTTCTGACTTTCTAATACATAAACGTGGAACAAACAAAAAAATTCCAGTTCATTTCAACTGAAACAACAAGATTTTTTTCGTGAAATGGAATAAAATTCATGAGGCCGCCTAGAGAGGGCCACTTTAATTAGGTCATTGTATGTAAACTTACTAAAACATTGGCAGGTTTGAAGTCTTGATGAACTATCCCTTCTGCATGTAGATATTAGCAACTGCTAGCAATTTGGTAGAGAATAAATGGTTTAGCATCACCAGGAATGTATAAGAAAGTTAGATAAAAAATTAACAATGTGGCGTACATTTGTACCGTAACGTACATTTATAAGAATGCGTTCATGCCTTGCGATGTCACTCTTTAGGACGGTTTGGTACCTTAAATTGAAACGGATTACCAAAGACGAGTTTTTCTAAGTCAGAACCATTTATGTATGAAGATATCAACCACAACTTGTCATTTTTTTTGCAGAAGCCCATGAGCATCAGCAGATTCAGATGGCATAAATTCCTTTGAAAAGAAAATACGTATCCCCGAAAAAAGGGCTGCATGCATGATCATGTACTATCTATAGATACTCTCTTAAGTATGACCTCAGAGACCCAAAGGTCTTTGTTGTCTCACAAGCCAAAACGAACAGATTTGGAAACAGACCTTTTGCTTCATCTGTTAAGCATGAATAACACGTCAATTGATGATTAAACTTTGATATCCATGTTAATTGACGATTAAACTTTGATATCTAGTTTTATAATTTAGATTAATTTATGGTTGACAAATTGCAGGAAATTTACTAGTTTTTTAGCTGCTAGTAAATGAAAAACTCATGAAAAATAGAAATTAGATTAGTCAACTATACTTTTGTAAAACTTGGCATGCAATTTCAGTCTTTTGTGCTGCCATGTGTTTAATCCTATTAAACTATCTATCTATCTCAGTTACAATCTATCTATCTATCTATCTATCTATCTATCTATCTATGTATCTATCTATCTATCTATCTATCTATCTATCAATACTAATGCTCTGGCAGCCCAAACAAGAGATGCAGAGAGAGCGAGCGATATAGAGTAATACCTGCATATCTTCAAATCTTTAATATTTTCCAAAGTGCTATTCTTCATGAGTAGTATTGATTTGGAGGCTTCTGGCACATTCAATCAAACAAAGGGCATAATGGCAGAGGTTTTCAATCCTTGAGTGACAAGCGAATAGTAGATTATAGTTTAGCGTCATATTGGTTTTTGATTAACTAATGAGATGGAGTTGCCACCTGCTAATTTATTCATGCAAGAAACGAAAAATTGAAACTTTTTAACAAAATCGAAAAACCTATATATGAAGAGACTATAAGTGAACAAAATCAAATTAAAAATTTCAAAGATAAGAATTCACAAATAGTAGAAGATAATACTATGAAGAGCAAACAATTTACATGAAATGAAAAAACGAAACTTTTTGGAGAAATTGAAAAACCTATAAGTAAAGAAGCAATGAACTCGCATCAAGTCAAAAATCCAAACATTAAAAAATTGATTTAAAAAAACGAGAAATCATATAAGAAAGTAGAAATGAATTTGACCAAAACCGATTCTCCAAATTACTATTAAATGCTTAAATAGATATGTTTGCTGCTCTTAAAAGACTAGACAGAGCAATGATGAAGATGCAAAAGGACTTACATAAACATTTAGACAATCTTGAGAGCACATTAAATAGTAGAAACTATGACGACTACACCGTAGAAGCCATTATGAATAATATAAATAATAATATTACTAGACATGTTAAGAATTTATATAGATATGGCAAGAAAGACCCCATTGCACTAAACGAAAAATTGAAACGTTTTGATAAAAACGAAAAACCTATAAATAAAGAAGCAGTGAACTCAAACAAAGGCCGAAATAATAATTCTAATAGAGCAATATTAGAAAGAATGAAATCTAAACCACACGAAGATGCAAAGTCGCCACGGCAACAAGAAACACCAGAAGAAATGAAGAATAAAATACTATTTGGAAACTTTAAGGAGAAAATGCAAAAAGACTATCAACAAAGATTTGAAAAAACTACAAAATATAAAACAAATATAGAGCCAACTGTAGGAGAGATCATGTACAAAAAAAGACAAGAGTGGCAACAAAAAGTGAGACAAAAGGATATAGAAATCAGTGAATGACGCAGACTCTCCAATAAAAAGAAAGAATTAATAAGAGAACTCGTCGACACAGAGAAAATTATAAGCACAAAGATAGAAGCAAAGAACGTCTTAATTAATATGGCAAAGGAGACTGCAAGAGACATTCATCAAAGAATTAAGAAACGAAATATCAACTACAAGTTAATGTCAAAGCAAGTGTACTCTTTGAAAAGAAACTCTGCACAGAGAATTGAAGAGATGAAGAAACTAAGACAATTTCAAGATAATACAAAAGATATTCATCAGGAGTCATTTATATGGAGAGATATTAAGAACAAGGCTATGCAAGATAAGAACGTTCTAATGCAAAGACGTAGTGAGGAGAGTTTTGATGTGAAGAAATCGATACAGAAAGGAGATGTGGGGAAATATAATACAGAAGTAGTAAGAACATTAAGCGACTTAAAACCAAGACCAAAACCAAGAACACAATTTAATAAGGATAAAAATAAAACAAAAGAAGAAATAATTAATGCATATAAAATTATTAAGGACATTGAAGGCAAGCTTGTTAATCGATCTCACAGAGAAAAGATAATGAAAGAAGCAAATAAAAATATAAAATCGAAAGATCCAGAGTACACTAAGCATTCATTGAAAAAGTTGAGGGATTTTCAAGCAACGACAGGTCAACTAAAAGATAAACAGAAAGCGTGGATAGATCAAAGAAACTACTTAGTGAGGAAACAAAATAAACCTACCCCATCACCAAGAACAAAGGCTATTAATAAGGAGCAGAATAATATAAAAGAGGAGATAAGTAGCGTAGACAAAAGAATCAAACTAGTTGAACACGAGCTTTCTAAAAAAAACTCATGGTGGGAGAGAAGCAAGAGAGTTTAGAGATAAGCAAAGTGCGTTGGTAAATTTACGAAGTAGCTTGATGAGGAGGCAAGAAAAACCTAAGAGTTCACAAAGACCAAGACCGAGCAAAGTGAGGCCAACAAGACCACCCCCAGCACCACCAAACATTCTAGACACCCCATTAGAGGATATAAAAGTGGAACTTTCAAGCCAACACAATTTATAAAACCAAAGCCTATTCCAAACCCAAGGACGTTTGTGATAAGAAAACTCAATGAATGGTATGACTGGTTAGTCAACCACGTTCTGGACAAAGTAAAAACTAAAGTGCCTGATAGTTAAAACATGATGACGAAACAAGTGATGAAAGCGTTTGAGTGCGAACCAGAAGTAGAGAAACAAGCGGAGGCATTTCAAGGATGTTTACATACTTACACGATCAAAGGTGAACCTGGTTATGATCCAGAAACATGGATGAAGAAATGAGTAAGAAACACAGTTATGAAACATCTTAAAACACTCGTAGACAATAAAGTTGAACTTATATTAGTTTGCTCTATGGTCAAGAGGGATCTAAAAACAGATCGAATAGTGTAGCACGATAAAGACCACTTTAGTTCTGCATATTATAGAATCTTAATAAGATCAAACGTATAGCAAATAGTTGAGAAAATGGTGATAAAAATACAAAAAAGCTTCATAAAAAAAACAGAAAAAAGGTTCAGGATGGCAATTTGAGGAGATCATTAAACTAGATATTCATGTGGCGAAATACAAACCGCTTAAAGGATCATCTTATATTCCAACTCCAAAATGGTTAGCTAATAAGAAAGAATTACAAATCCAAAGAACGATGACCAAGAATGTTTTAAGTGGGCTGTGTCCGTTGCAATGTTTACAAAGCCAGGTGACAAAAATCGGGAGAGAATTTCAAGCAAATTGATAGAAAAATCAAAAACTCTCGATTGGTCCAACATAAGATTTCCAACTGCGATAGAGGACATTAAAAAGTTTGAAAAGAGAGACAACATCAAGATAAACTTATTCAGTTATAATGAAGAGGATAGAGTGTTCCCGATGGGAGACATACACGATAGCCCAGACATGAGACTCTTGCTTTTAGAAGAAAAACATGTTGTGGCCAACAATATGAGCAGGCTGTTTAAGTCACAAGTAACCAAGAAGAAAAATAAGATTTATATTTGTGATTACTGCTTCCAATACTTTGGAAAAGAAAAGCTATTACCAAAACATAAAGAATATTGTAAACTTCACGAGCCAAACAAAACAATTTTACCAGAAAAAGACTCCTTTGTTCAGTTTAACAACTATGATCGAATGATGCAAGTACCGTTTGTGATATACGCATGTTTTGAATGTTTCACAGAACCAATGAACAAAAACTTAAGAAAAGGTACTAATCAATACCAAAAACATGAGCCAAGTGGTTTCTGTTATTACATAAAATGCTTCGATGATTCCATTTACAAACCAAAATTAGTTCATTATACGAAGACAAATGATGATGAGGACATTGCTCAGATGTTTGTTGACAAGTTAGAAAACAAGGTTCACAAAATATATCAAAGGTTTAAATTTCCAGAGGAAATAATACTCACCAAAAACGATAGAAAAGATTTTAAAAAGCTGCTCATTGTTATGTTTGTAAAGACCACCTTGATGGTGATAAAGTCAAACACCATTGTCACTTTACAGGAAGATATAGAAGAGCAGCACATAGTAAGTGTAACCTAAAGATGAAAAAACCAAAGTTCATTCCTGTAGTGTTTCACAATTTAGAAGGTTACAACTCACATTTCTTATCAAAGCACTCGCAGAAATGCCTGGTGAGTTTGATTGTATACCTAAGAATGAAGAAAAATATATAAGTTTCACAAAGGAAATTGTTGTTTGGCAATTGGCAAGTTTACAAACAAGCAAAATGGCAAAACATATCAAGTCAAGTGAACACTAAGATTCATTGACTCCTTTAAGTTTATGAGTTCTCGCAAGTAACTCACAATCCACTGACTTCAACAACCTGAAACGGTATTTCCTAGACCATATGGATCTACTTTCTAGAAAAGGAGTTTATCCATATGATTACATAGACTCCTTAGAAAAACTATCTGAAACACAGCTTCCTCCAAAACAAGCATTTTATTCCAAACTTAATGATGAAGACATTACAGACAAATACTACACCCACACGTAAAGAGTTTGGTCCACGTTTGAAATGAATACAATGCGAGAGTACCACAATCTGTACTTAAACTATTAAGGGACGTGTTTGAACAATTTAGAAAAGTTTGTATGAAGAACTATAATGTATATCCTGCATGGTACTTTACAAGTCCTGTATTTGCTTGGGATGCAGCATTTAAGTTGACAAATGTGGAATTAGAGCTATTATACCAACAAGACATGTACCTTATGATAGAAAAAGGAGTTTGTGGTGGGGTGTCCATGATAAAAAAAAGACACGATGTCGCTAATAATAAGTACTTAGGTGACTATGATCCAAAGAAACCATCCATTTACATTCTATATTTAGATGCAAACAATTTATATGGATGGGCAATGATGAATAACTTACCCACACACGGGTTTGAATGGATGACTTTAACAGAAATTTTAGCTTGGGAGTCCATACCATGTATATTAGAAGTAGACTTAGACTACCCAGGACATCTTTGTGTTACACAACAATTATACTCTAGCACCAGAGACACTTAAGATTGATAAAAATGAAAATATTTCCACAGAGAAACTTGTACCCACACTGAGGTCTAAACAAAAATATATAGTGCACCATGGAATACTTAAGCAGTATTTAAAAAGAGGACTCAAGCTAACAAAAATTCTCTAATACAAAGTTTTGTGGAAACACCATGTAAATTTATTTATGCAGAGCTTTTGGTCAGTAAGCCCGGACCATCATCAGTGCAAAGCAGACTTTTCGTAATCACACATCTCTTTTAAATTAAAAGTGTCGTGATCAGTTGCTCCCGTCATTTGACCAAATAAACGGTCAAAATTGCGCGCGTGCACATGCAAGAAGAACACAATTAATTTTGCACGTTAAAGAGAGCGCGCCAAGTACTATTCAGTGGCTTAC
>JAODVM010272455.1:0-12349 GCA_025400095.1 Phenganax marumi | reverse complement strand
TACCCTGAATTCATCGTATTTTTTATACATTTGCCTCAAATTTCTGGGTGCAAGGAAATTTTATGGGAAAAAAGGATATTTGGAAACTGTGAAAGGATTTTTAACTACACAGTTGTGGAAGCACTGATGCAATCATAAATATCAGAATATCAGCATTTCATGTAACGTGTGACCAACTACTTGAACCAAACCAATAGACCTTTCAATGGCACCAAACAAATAATAAAACAGAGGCAAACAAACAAAACACAAACAAATTAAATTTACGACACCTAATTATAGTTAAATGTGTGTAATTCAGGGTTTGTCCACTCTATTAGTATCGACGATGAAATATATAATACGTTGTCCTAATCCCAATTGACATGATTTTTTCCACTCAGTGATATTGTTAGTTTTTATTGGAATCTAGCCGATTGTTTGGCATTTCTATAAATGTCTAAGATTCTTTCGAGAAAAGTGAACTTATGGAACGATTAACAAACTGTACAGTTCTAAAATGTTTTCGCTTTTGGCTGACGAGATCTTCATATCTTGCATGCTTGCGATTAATATGTTTGGGACATCGGGGGTCGGGGGATTCATAACTAATGAAAAGTTCGAGAATATAGAGACGACCAGTGGAAGTGGAAAGAAGTCGGTCAGGGCGGAACTGGTCACTAGTTAAAGTAGACTGAACCATTCTGACATCATGGGACTGGCTGAGATATCAATAAGGAGAATCGAGTAAGTGACTGACTATAGTGTTAGTACAATGAAGCTAAGGAGAGAATCACGTCCACGAGTAAATCTGAATGGTAAGGTTGACATCTCACAATTACGCAAGCAAAAGGAGCAATCGGAAGTGGACATGCACTATTCTCCATTTGATCAGATTTTTGCGGATGGAAAATTTTTTATTGATAACGGATGGTAAAGTTCTAACTATATTTTTTGGAAGGTGTGACTGAGACTTAGACCACATGCTGATTAAACTTTGATGACGTTTTCAAAGAAAGATCGTTGCTGAGCAACATTGAGTCTGTCATTTTGTCCAAGTTGAGACTTGTCTGTCATTTTGTCCAAGTTGAGACTTTTAGGGGCTTCTTTTGTCGATCTATAAAGATCATGTTGGGCGTGGCTTTTGCTGCTTGATGACTTTCAGAATTTTTTGTGGAATATTTCGGAGAATATTTCAGCGCGTGAGAAGCAACGGTTTGGCACTGGGCAAATTTGACTGACAGAGGATAAATACTTTGCACAAGCTTGTCCATAACAGTAGCAATAATAAGAACCTTGGAAAATTTACTACATATTTTTCTTTTTACATTTTTTACATATAAAATTATAATTCTCACAGTTACAGGTAATTAATAGTTGGCTACTTTATCAAAACTAGTGTAAGAATAGAATTTTTTAGATAATCTACTGTTAATAACTAAGTAATTCAAAAACAAAATTATTACATCTTAATATTTATTGCATACAAAAAAACCCAGACAAAAAAATTAAAATAGCTAATAACTCAGGATTTTCCCACTATTTATTTCGGCAGTACGAAATATAATGTGTAGTTTTAAAAGGTGAATTGGTCATTTTCTTAAAACAGTGCGTTTGTCGTTCACTGTCAAGACCAAGCTTATCTAGGTATCATAATTATCTAGGAATGATAAGCACTCCTTAGCAAAGACTCGAAGAGAACTCCTTGACAGATTTACAACGTTAACGTCATTACAATGTAATTCTTGCTCGCCGACCAAATATTTATATTTCTCTGTTTTCCATTGGATGTTGTTCTGCAGGTTTGACTCATATTTTATATACAAGCATAATACTATGACAAACTTCTCTTTACGGATACTTTCTCAGTGTCTACCTGAACCAACGTTATATGCACAAAGTGATAAAATTATAATTAGTATGACATTAATTTTATGCAGTCCCACTGCTTGCTCGTTAACAAAAAATATACTGTAATACAATGTTCCTATGGAAGTACTAATTGTCTTCTGTGCGTAATACTTTCTACAACGTAAGCCAAAGTTCAGGTCTTTTAGCATTTCAAAAAAGCATTGTAGTGACTGGTTGAAAACTCGCAGTGCATTGATGGATAAATGAACAACTTGCATAGGCGCGGCCTTTAAAATGTTTCAAAAAAAATACTTTGAAAAATCTAAACCACGCAAAAAACAGGTGTGTTGTCGCTTCAAGGTGCGATATCCTAACTATTTTCGAAAATAAGATAATAGTGGACCGTATGCAGTTTCTAGGTTCTTTTATATTTCGTGAGTTTAAATACATTTCACCTCCTAAAATTTATATTTTTTTCAAATTTTTATTGTTGAAGAGGACTCTCCGTTGCTAAAGCTTAGCTCTTCTCGTTTATAAGTAGCAAAAACGTCTTGGTTATGCTCCACTAAATAAACTTGTCCATTTCCTTAAACAACTGTTTAAAAATCTGCTGCTTCTTCTTAAAATCAAAATTATTCACGTCTACGTCGTCCATTTTTTTTGAAGCAATGCGCAGCCTCCTACCGTCATGCTTAGAGAGCATTTGTCTATAATTTAAATTGGGAATGCCGCTCGTGAGTGTCAAAAATCAAAACATTTCCAGGCACACATACCCCAGGACTCTCTAATCAGAGAATCACCCCCCCCCGGAGTTTTGAAATAGACAGTCGCCCATGATTTAAAGATGTAACATAAGTTTGGTACCAATGGCCGCAGATGCCTGCATACCAGCTAGCACACCCGAAACGCCCAATTCTTTCAAATACCTATCCAACCATCCAGATACAATACCCAAACAACCCACTACCAATGCATCAATTTTCGTTCATGCTCAGTATAACTTTCTAATCTCTTTAGACAGAGGAGAGTAGTCTCTTCCTCTTTAGCCGCCACATTTTTATCCTATGGTACTTGAAAGTCAACAAAGATCCATTCTCAAGTGACTTGATTCAACATATTCAACACAAAAACATCTGGACGATTATGTTCCATCTTCCGTGTCATTTCGACCCTCCTATCCGACCAGAGCTCCGCGTCCCCATCATTTGAAACCCTAACCTATCTAGGACTTCTTGTATCACACATCAGTTCTCCTCACTTTATACTTTCGACACAGCTCCCAATACACCCTCAATGCCATCCGATCATGCCTCCTCCATTACTCTTTCGGAGCTAGCACGCTGGCTAAGCGCTCTACTGACTCCACCTCCTTTCCGCAAACCCTACAACCTTGGGCAACATTCTCTTTCTCAATCGTTGCATGAAAGAACCTTAGGCACAAAGCTTTCTCCTGGGCACCAAAACGCATACCCCTCTCTACCCCACCCCCAGTATCCTGCATTAAACTTCCCTTTTCTTGACATACTCAAACAAGCCAAGCTCCTCTTCTCTCGCACAGTCAACCACGCTGATTAGTCCCCTCCCACCACCCTTCCTGATCAGTCTCCTCCCACCATCCATGCATAACATGAAGAGGAAGGATGGTGGCCACTTGTAGCCATTTTCATCAACTCCACTTGCTAGGTAACTATATGGCAATACAATTCCTTCACATAGGATCTTTGTCCCTTGTTTCAAGACCAACACAGCACACTTATCCGACCCAAACTTCATTGCAATGTCCCTCGACAAAACCTATAAAAAATCTATGTACAACATCAAGAATCTCCTTGGACTGTCCCGCGTTTGATTCAGATTTCACCCAAGATATCAACATATAATGTAAACCAATCCCCCATTCTACCACATAACAGTCCCTCCGCATTTCTGCCACATGAACCATCTCCAACATTTCGACAATCCATAATTGTGGCATCATATCATACGCCTTATGATTATCGATCTACCCCATTGCCAAGCATCTTTTGTTCAATCGGGTCTCCCTCAACACTGCTTTATCAACCAACAACTGATCTTTCGTTCCACGTGATCTCTTCCTGCATCCCTTCTGCTCTTCCTGCAACAATCCGTTCACCTGCAAATGCTGATACAGTTTCTCTGCCAATATCATAGTGAGTAACTTCCACATCAACGAAAAACATGTAATTCGCCTATAGTTGCTAGCCAACTGGCTCCCTTGGCACATTCTTTCTGTATCAACCCTGTTTTCCCTTCTACCATTCACTCAGACACCTGTCCACTATCAAAATACCCCTGTAAACTTCTTATCATTACGCAATGCAGTAATTGAAACCTTTTACAAACTTGAGAGGAGTCTGTATAAACCAAACTCCTCTCACACCGTCCAGTCCTGGCGCCTTTCAATTTGCCATCTTCGGAACACCAGTCTCCACATCGTCATCATTTATCCTCATCTTTCTTTGCTTCTCCGCACTTCTTATCTTGTTCTACTTTGCCCATCCAAGTAGCTTCCTTACTGTTCTTCTCAACAGACCAAATTCCTTTCCAGGATCTTGTAGCTTCCTTAACATTTAATGCTGTGGTTAGCCCCAAGTTTGCTCTTCCACCCAACTCCTTGTACAGTTGACTTTGTTTCTTCTCGAATAAGATTTCTGTCTAACCTTGGTACAGTTGTCCACATATCAGCGAACCCTTGCGCTCCCAGACTGGATCTTGCATTTCAACAAAGTGCATTACAACTGTTTCGTTTCCAGCAACCTGATATTTCCCGTTCTTTCGATTCATCACCTTTATTACCAGGAATGGCTCCCTTCCTCATCTCCTCAACCTTTGCCAAATTTTTCTGCCTCTCACCTATACTCCTCTCAATCCTTCTCTGCCACCTCGGTTTCTTTGTTCCAATTTCTTCCTTTTTTTCTTTTCCATCAACCCTAACCTGTCGTCTACCACATATGTTCCCATGTACAACATTCTTTTGATAGTGGTGTAGCCAGCGGTCCTGCAAGTCCTGCCATGCAGGACTAAAATTTTTTCAGAAGTGTTAGAGAATAACTTCATGTAATTTTTTTCAAATTGCAGATACATCTGGTGTAAGTTTTGTGGCGCTCTTAATTGTAGGCATAAATCGAACATCAAATCGATCGCCTTACGCCGCCCCAAGCCGCAAATTTTTCACGGCGTGGCTGAAATATTATATACTGATTTTTTCCTTGTCAACGAAGGAGGTTCGGAATGTTTATTTTGATGTAGTTTACGTTAAAAACGCTTTTGAGTTTCGTGTCTCACGAGTTTTAGTCCTGCAGTTTCAGAATTGCAGGACTAGCTAATTTTATGTGGCCTTTCCTTGTTTCTGATTGGTTAACGAAGTTTGCTCATGCCCATTGCAGGGCTAAATGAGGCGATACAACTTGACTGGATTGATAACAGCCTTGTTCCTCGTAGCTTTCCGCATGAGTGTGCAAACAATTTCGAAGCTACCACATGATGTAGCGAATGTTTTGTTATTGAAAATGTCTTCCTCGGCCGAAGTAAACATTAATTAAGAGATACTGATCGATGAAAGCTTTTTCTGCTCGGGTTATCGCTGGGCAGAATGCTATTGTCAAACAATGACCAACGCCAGATCTTCCTACAAGCTTGAATGGCAAGGGTTTTCAAAATTAGTGAGGTAACCAAGAAGGAATGGCTTTGTACGTGGCTGTATTTCACCACGTGTAAGAATGCTTTTCTGGCCTTGTTTTTGTTATCCGCTGGTAAATCGTCTGCTTGGACCTAAACAGACTACCGCAACATACGGAGTCTCCTCTCCTCTCTGACTGTCAAAAACACCAGAAGGCATAGTCACACATGCACAAGTGTCCGTATTATTCAAGTGTAGTTAAAAGGCAATTACAAAAGTGTAATGATAGTAAAATAACGCGAAAAGCGCGCAGTCTTTTACAAATGACTGTCAATGTCGAACAATGTTATAAAATTAGGCTGTTCTAGGCATGCTGATGAGCTCTGAAATAGAGTGAAGCAGTCATTATATTTAATTTTTACTACTGCCGAACTTCGTTTAAATAATTGCTATTTTAACATTTAATAACTATTTTATCGCTCGTACAAGTCGAAAAAGATACGGAAATACTCTTGTCACGTCGTCGCAAATGGCATTTCCAGAGTTCTAAATTTCAAAACTTTCTGGGGAGAGCATGCCCCCACACCCGCTTAGGTTGGCTCGCGCCTTCGCCGCTTACTAACTCTTCGTAGCTTCAATGACGTCAACATGTAGGACCAAACCTTTCTGGCTGGCTACACCACTGTCTATTGATCTCAAGCACTAACATGTCATCTTTTACTAGATTGTGCATCCATTCATCCATAACTTTCACTTCTCTGTTGACCTGCCTTCTGTTTTCAACTCGGGGACCTCTACACACTCGCTACTCAGTTATGGTACGCTAATGAAGTTTGGTCCCCTGTAAACAGTATCCAGCTATCAACCAGGGTGGAAAGAATTCAGCGACGAGCGACGAGATGGATACTGATGAGCAGAAGAGAATTGGGTTATAAAGAACGATTATTGGTCTTGAATCTTCCGCCACTGACGCTTAATAGGAAAATTAAAGATTTGATGTTCTTATACAAAGGATTGTTTGGTTGTTTGAATGTCAACATTAGTAATCATGTTTCATTTGTCAGTCACAGTAGTACTCGGCTAAGTAACACCTCAAAGTACATTCTCCTAGATCAAGTCTGTAAAACTACCACTTTCCAATCCTCTTACTACAATCGTATCGTCAAGATCTGGAACATTGTATGTAAAGATGTATGCTTTGACACTGTGTCTAGTCCTATTTCCTTCAAACGTTTACTTAAGCAAAAGTATTCTAGTATTGTTAACACTGTTTATGATGTTGAAATCGCATGCACGTGGTCATTGTTTCGTGATTGCTCTTGTCATAGAATGTGAACTTTTGGAACGTTATATTGTAGTGTTACAGTGTATTTCTTAAACGTTTATTCACATAGGTGTTAAATATGGGAAGATGCCGTGCACGGTTCTTCGAGTCCCGTTCGCATCTTACCCATTTAGGGTTCATAGTTGTGTTAAACGTTATACTGGTATATTGTCATATATTTCGTTGTGAATGACCCTAATAAAGACTATAAGAATACTACTCATCAAGACTCTTTTCATGTTTTAGAATACATCCTTGTCTTCATCACATGTCACTACAAGACCATTATCTTCAAGAAATGTGACCAACCTCTATACAACTACTTTCATTTCTCTTTCACTACCCCCAATCTTTTCACGTTCTTTCTCATCAACAACAACCTCTACAGTGTTGAAATCAACCTCACTCTGTGACTCCCCTGTTCTGTTGACACCAACGATCACTTGCCTCTGCCTCACATGCTAAATAAAGCATTCATCTTTCTACTGTACCCATTAACTCTCTTCTCAACACTCCTATCAAAACACTTCCATAGCACCTTTCTCTCATCATGTATCCACCTACGCTTGTTTCTACCTCTTCTCCCTGCACTTTCTCTCAGCAGCTGATCCCAAAACCCAACCATTATCATCATCCACATAAAACCTGCCAATATCATCGGCCTGTTGCCCCCAAGTAGATCTGAAAAAACGTCTTTCTGTCTCATTAGAGTTGATGGCAATCCAACACTCGTCCTACCCTTCTGATCCTAGCCTATTCTGACAGGAATCTGACACTGCTATAAATTCTCAAGTTAGTCAAGTAGGAAATCGCCTTTTGATTCGCTAGCAGAGCATCACTTGTTTGTACGTTCAATTCTCTTGTAAATAAAGATATCCACCTGGACCACTGGAGGAATACAAATTATTTTAATACACACTCCACTTATCCACAAGGTTGTTATATGTCTTATGCCTTGCTATTTTTAGGTATTTGCTATGTTTCATATGCCTTACTATTTTTAGGTCTCCAAAAAAAAATCTGTGGTGGAGGACTTTCAAATCTGCAGCACTCTTTAGCTGCTATTCATATTGTAGAGTTAATGCATCACAAAATTCATCCACGTATAAGGTAGAGTTTCGGTCTTGAAGTGGTACTTGGTAAGCCATATGCTTAATTTTCCGCCTCCTTTTTTGACGCATACTAGCCTTCACTGGATTGCAATTGCGGTTTACCAAACGTCTGTTATCGTTCAACATGCATTTCTTAGCAGGGATTGTTACTATTTTGTGATGAATAATTCATATTGTTCGTCTTGTGACTGGATTGGACAATGTGCAGACCTTCATACCCCCACGACTTTTGGGTAAAGAAATGAGCACCCTTTCGTCAGAATGGCATGGATTCTTTCTGGCTAGAACGGGTAAAAGAATTTTTCTATGTAATTGTACCTTCTAACGGCTGAAAAAGCATATATTATTCTCGACCGTTCACATTATATAGCACCCACGGTGCAGTACAAAGATGCTGCGTCTACAGATTCAGGAAAGAAATTCAATTTCATTCACTAACATTTCAATCTTTGTAGCTCCACAAAATGGCTTGAAACAATGGCTGATCCAAGCATGTCGTGTCCTTCGGTAATTACTTTGATTCCCGTTCCTTCAATCATTTCAGTTGCTTCTTCTTCAAACTGTGGTTTGACTAAGAGATTTGTCTCACTGGCATTCGCACGGTATTCCATTTGTGGGCCAAAGGATAGTTCGCTTTGCCACCATTTCCTTAAATTGATTACGACTTTTCGAACTCCTGAAGAGTCGTCTGCGAACCACATCTGTTAAACAGTTAGCTCATCTGATCTCAGTTTTTTAATTAAGGGTGTCATGGCAAGAGCGTACATAGCCATGGGAAGCGGATCTCCTTAGGTAGTTCCTTTCGACTATTCAATATTTTATCTCCCGCAACAAACAATCGAATAGATGTTGGTTCGATGTTATTTAACTCGCTGATATGGAGAGACATATTACTCCAAAGTTGTGCAGTGCAGCTTGTCTATTGACTGTATTTGAAAAATTGTTGGCATAATGCTGCTTCTGTTTCATCAAATGACATGATCTCCACCATTGCATGAATTGCTGCTTTGCAATCAGCTTTCTTGTCTGGACATGTTTCTAGGCCTCACAGCCTCCTGAACTTATTTCATCGTCTTTGAGAATTCTTTTTTCTATTGCTTGTCTTGTTACTTAGCGATTTGTTGCTTCCCTTGTAATATTTTTCTAAATAGTCATCTATTGCTGTTAGTAGTGATTCTGCAGCGGTTACACACCCAAGCGGATGTTTTTCCAGTAGAACCTCACGCGTTTGTTGTCCAATCTATAATACGGTTGTCATTCTCTCCGATAAGAATTAGTGAATCCGTGATCAACGGATCTCCTTAATTTGCATTAGAAATCAATCAAACCACTTCTCTTGCCTTTCTTTGTATCATGAGAAAATTTTATTCTCGTAATCTTGTTTAGTTCCATTTTTGCTTTCCCACTCTATCGCAAAATGTTTTTGAATGCACTTTCGTTCCAAATGCTCAATTAATCAACTTACTCTTGGTCCATAAGACCATCCTACGTTCTAAACATTTTACGTTGAATCTCAAATGATATCTGAGATCGGCCCATGTACACTGACTCTGTATGCTATGATGTTCCAGTTAGTGAATCAAGTTTATATTCAAGTGTTAATCGGAAATAGCAGTAAGAAACACAATAAATGGGGACACTGTTTACAAAGATACTCTAGGCTAATGAATTAAAATTAGTAATACTAAAACACAAATATTAATGAGGACTGTTCCACAAGAATTAGTTAAAAGAGCTTATCTAATTACAATTCGTGACATTCATACTAAGGGCCTGTTCATATGGGCCAAAGTTATCCCGGTTAGCGAGGAAACGTTTCGACCAGTCAAATAGTGTTCATATGGCGAAACGTTGTCTTTCTTACCGGGGAATGTTTTCGGCTGTGACGTTAAAACAAATTGAAAAGTTGCTGATTAAACTGAAGATAATTCCGGTAGGCGGGAAAATTGCGTTCATATGGGGAGAATTTTATCCCGCTAAACGAGATCTCGCCTTTCATCAAGCGAGATCTCGGTAAGCGGGAAAACTTTTCGTCTCATATGAACGCAATCTAATTTTTTGTATCATTTGTTAATAAGGCGAGATCTCGCTTGCGAACTTGCCAAAAAGTTTCCTCGCTAACCGGGATAACTTAGGCCCATATGAACAGGCCCTTAGGATCACAAAAATACAGTTTGTGCATGCATTGACCGTAATACGACGATTTATCAAAGTACACATGGCTAAGAGCTCTCTCGTAGATACGCTCCAGCTTTCTAGCATCACTCGCTCGAGAAAAATGCCAGACTAAATGGCAGCAGATTGAATGTGGAAGAATGGCAGCTTTATATAGTTGCAGCCTAGTATTTGCTGATATAAGATTCCTAAATGTCGTTAATACATCTGCTTGTTGGCTACAACTGTTACGTATGGAGCTGATATCAGCAAGTTGAATTTGCTGTCAGTTGATACTCCCAAGAAGTTTTAAGCAGTTAGTGCATACAACCGTATAATTATCAGTCGTGATGTTACACATAGGATCGTTTTTATGTCCAAGTATTATGGTCTGATAGTTGCTAACATTTCTTTTAATTTGACGCTTAGTGCTAACTCAGCACTAGGCGTCAAATTTTCACACATTTTGGTAATAGTGCTGTGAGGATTGATTGATGCTATTGCTTTGAGCATTTTGGAACATATTCCACATCAATGGTCAAAACGCAGATTCTTATGGACATCTTCTTGACATCCATTCACTTTCACTAGTTATGGCTCCAAGCTTCATCCCGCCATAGTCTTCGGTAAACTATGAGTTTAGTAACTTCAGATTTTCTTGTACACCATAGACTTTAAGTTTAGATATTATTAGTGGATGGCAAAGAGAGTTGAAACTCATACTCATATCAGCGGACACTACACCAACAACTTTCTGTTCATCAAGAGCCATCTTCCAATTTTCCGTAAATACCAATAGGGCTGTTTCACCGCTATGGTTCCTCGTATATGCAGTAAGTTTATCGCATAGTTAGTCATTGAAGCAGTGCTCCGTCTTTTTATCAAGTAACTGCTCAAAGATTTTGTTTATGACTTTATGGTGACTTGAACAGTTATTGAACTATAGTTTTCGTTTTCATGCCGATCACCTTTCATGAAAACTGGTGTCTAATCTCCTTTTTTCCACATAGCCGGTCATCACCAATTTCAGTACCGGAATAATATAGTGTGGTCAGAGGTCCTGACAATTCACCAGCACCAAACTTAAAAACCTTTGAAGGGCTACCATCAAAAGCAGTGTCCTTTCTGCGATTAAACTTTGTAGTGCAATTTCAACCTCCAGTCTCTCAAAATTTCTGAAGTTTCATTGGAAATCTTCATATTTAACCATATGCTTTCTTTGATTTTTTGAAGACTTAAATGCCAAAGGAGGGGGTTGCCAAAAAAAACGAGCCCCCATGAAAAAGAGGGTTTCCTATGCTAAAAAAGTTAAGAGACATGCGCCAGGACGGTATAAGTGTAAACAAGTATCGCACATACGTTGCGCAGATTTTCTGTGTTCAAATAAAGTGGAAATTTTGTCAGTTTCATTGTAATCAGTTTGGAAGACATGGCAACTAAGAAACAACAACGGCAAGAAAAAGCAAAGAAGTTGGCAAGAAATCAGCAGATTGTGGGCTCCATTCGCGCTGGATGGAATGCTCGGAAAGTGGCAGCCGAATATGGTCTCAGCTATTCCTGGTCAAAGAAGCTCTGTTAGCGTTTGAGGAAAGGAGATGGTGGAGAGAGAGAACCTGCATCTGGACGACCGCGAAAGGCAACATTTCGAGAAGATCGATTTTTAATCAGAGAAGCTGTGAGAAGTGTGATCCCTCCGATGACTGTCCAAGCAACATCTACCCAAATATCACATCAAACAGCGCAGCGCCGCCTTCATGAAAGGAATTATAAGAAGTGTCTAAAAACAAGAAAACCTTTTCTAAGCAGTGTAAATCAGCGTAAGCGGCTAAAATTTGGTAAACGCGTCTGGTCCGATGAAGCACCATTTGTAATCCGCTGCCAAAATCGATCTTATGTCTGGCGTCTTTGAAAGCAACAGTTTTCACCTCGATGTTTGCAAGGAACTTTAAAGCACCAGAAAAACATTTTGGTATGGGGATGTTTCTCGTTTAAAGGCGTTGGAGTATTTCATCAAATAAAAGGAATATTAACAAAAGAGAAATATCGTCGAATATTAATCCGTCAAATGAGACCTTCAGCTCAACGACTTCACAGAGACAACTTCATTTTTCAGCATGACAATGATCCTAAACACACAGCCAATATCGTGGCAAATTATCTCAGGAATCAACATATTGAAGTGCTTTTTTGGCCACCACAAAGCCCAGACTTTAATCCAATTGAAAATTTGTGGGCAGAGCTTAACAGAAATGTGAATAAACGTACATGTCAAAGTGAGGAACAATTGTT
>JAODVM010272345.1:0-12350 GCA_025400095.1 Phenganax marumi | reverse complement strand
TCTTTACTTTGTCAATTTTTACTGTGACAAGTACACTTGTTCAAAATCAAGCATGTTTGATTTTGAACAAGTGCATTCACTCACCCCCAAAGTTTAAAACAGTTTTGTCAGGCAAAACTCAGTAACTTGTCGAGCAAAAAAGTGTTTTGAGGAGAATTTAATTTATCGGAGATACGGTAGATCTGGGCTGCTAAGAAAAAAAGAAAGCTGAAGATTAAATTTACGCGGTGACTGGACATAATGCATGATGCATCGATCATTCAAAGTTATAGCAATCGAATGTGGTGTAGTATTGGGTGATCACGATGAACGATGTTTAGGTAATCGACTATTGCAGTATGTGCTCATGTTAGGCACGCGGAAATGACTCAACTTTAGTCAGTTTTCTCCAGGCATACAAGGAAATAGCTACATCTGTAAACAGACAACATGTAAATTTTATCACTCAGATCCGATTATGATATTGTAAAGGTTTGAATTAATCTTAATTTGTATTTTGTGTATAATATTACTTGACAAAATTTCCGACAAAATCTTATTGTAAAATGCGATTTTATTAGTAATATAAAAATTATACCACGCCGTTTTGTCGGGCAAATTAAATACCACGCCTTTTTGTACGGTAAATTAAATTCCTCACGGGGCTCACCCCAATCTGTGGACAAGTAATAAGTAGCTACGACCAGGTAAATTGTAACTAAATTTGTAGCCCAAAATCGGAGCACTTCACGTATTGTACCTGTATGACCATTTTGGTCGTCTGCAGTGCTACGTTCGAGGCTACGTTTTTATTTTTTCTTTGCGAAAGCTAAACTCAGCTTTTCAAAACACGAAAATTAGCGAAATAGCCAAATCAATCTTATTTACCAACGTACGAAACAGAAGTCAAAACTCAAAAGAACTACTTACCTGGCGTTCACATTTTTCTTTGCAAATGGCTCTGTTGCTAACGACTGAATCACAATTTCTAGAACTTCCTGGACGCACGCAACTGTCAACTGACGCACGCAGTGCTTCGAATCTGATCACGTGATCAAACGCAAGCACGCCAAGTCTTGCTAAATGTTGTTGAAAAACTGCGTCTCGTCATATCTAGTATGACACAAAAGAAGCCATAGAGTTTGAAGAAGACGAAAGATAGAATTAAACAACGCACGTTTTTTCATACATGATTTTGTTTTGTTGCAAGTGTTCACGGTTCACGCGTCACAGAAAACGGAAGTAGTAACTCGAGAGGATAACCACATCCACACAAACAGGATATTACCGCAGGCTTAAACAGGAAATATTAAGCTGGGGAAAGTCTGACTTTGTTCATTAAGATCGAGCAATGGATGATGATAGCAAATACAATTATCTATTCAAAGTGGTACTCATTGGAGACGCATCAGTTGGCAAAACTTGTCTGATTCGACGTTACGCCAAAGGATTATTTATCGGTAATCCAGGGGCCACTATTGGAGTCGATTTTATTATGAGAAACGTCAAAATAAATGACCAAGTCGTGAAGGTATTTCTTGTGGTGTACCCATCTCTGTAGCTTTTAATTTTAAAAATAACTTTCAAGCAATTGGCTCGTACTCTGTCTCACTCCTACAGTCCTAATCTTTGCAGTGCGCAAAAGCTGCGAAGTTGGCGTTATTTTATCAATACAACTGCAAGCACTCGTCCTCCCAAATACAAGGAGATACCATATACCGACGTCTTTTTATCGCAAAAGCGCTGCACTGGCTTGGAAAGAACAGTATACGAAAAAACTAGACTTAATCTCACAGTCTAAACCGATTCTCTTTTGACCCCAAAATTTTAATACGTTTCAGCAAAATTGCAACAGAATCCTTTGAAGACATTGCAACCGTGAAAAGAATCGCGTTACATGAATTTTCAACAAATTCAACTTCCAGTGAAATCTTTCACTCTTACTTGCAAAAATATTAGCAGAAATCGTCATAAAATTAAGATGCTTGTCCCCATCTTCAAATTCGCTACGAAATATTTTAAAGTTGATATACTTGACGTGATGCATTTAAGTCGAAGGTTACAAATTCCTCAAGGGAATTTTGTTGTCAAAATAGCAGTTTTACGAACCAAAAATGCTGTGTTAGAATCAAAGAAACACCGGATTCGAACCTAACGTTGCTTCGTTACCGTCACCCAAACTTATTCAAAACAAGTTACAGTCACATTGGTTCATGCTTCAGCTCCAACTATGGGATACCGCTGGGCAGGAGAGATTTCGATCGCTCACCCACAGTTATTACCATAATGCTCATGCAGTCATCATTGTTTATGATATCACGAACAAAAAGTCGTTCGAAAATCTACCGATGTGGCTGGATGATGTTCACAGGTATGGCAAAAAGGATGCGATCAAACTCCTTGTTGGCAATAAGAAGGACTTAACTGAACAACGCCAAGTTGCCTTTGATATGGCGAAAGAAATTGGATCTGCATGCGACATTGTCACCATGGAAACATCTGCTAAGGACGATGATAATGTAGATGCACTGTTTGAGAGCATCGCGATGGAACTCTATCAGAGATCAATACACGGAAATGATGAAGAGAAAACAGCAGATAACGGAACCATCTTAATCAACATGAACAACAATGACTGTATTATCAATAACCGTGAAAAACTACGCTACACTACGAGTTGCTGTAAAATGTGATGTTTAGAGAATACAAATGATTTATGTTGTTATATTCAATGTACATATATTACTAATAGTAAGAAATCAATAAAATATCAGCGACATATAAAGACACTTCTAAAAAAATTTTACCGTTGTTCCACGAACTTTGTCACCTGATAGTAAACAGTTTTTTTATTTAACGTACAAAACAAGGAGCAGCATATGATGATACGAAGATCTCTCTATGTCTTTAACTAAAGATACTGCGTGTAGTACAGCGTAAAGCCGTGTAACCAATCAGAAGCCAACTTACTCGTTTGCTACAAATTGAACAAAAGCGAAAAATATTGCTTAAAAAACAAACCAAAAAATCATTGCCCACTAGTCTAAAAGACTGCAGATTAAGAAAGAGCTATGTTGACTCTGCAGAAGATAAGGAAGGAGTGACTTATGAATCTGGGAGTTTCTAGAGCATCTGGAGCTACAAAAACATGAAGTGAAACTTTAAATGTCAATTTCTCATTTTGATGATTTTTCCAAAATTGCCTATTTTTGTGACACCATAACTTTTGCATTATGTGCAGTAAAGTGTTCGTATTTGGCATGTTGTTGCCTGCTTACATACTCTAGTGCCTGACGTTTTTCAAATTTTGATATCAGTCAGTGAAAAATAAGTAATTGAGACTTATTTACTCAATTAACCTTTAAAAAATGGACTTTCAGATAATAATAGCATTTCTCTCAAATACTTTTTTACAATGGTCTTTATGAAAAATCAAAGAACGTCAGGCACTAGATCTTGTTATAAGCTTTCTAAAGATATACCATTCATTTCCATGTGATAAATTGCAGTCAAGTTATCATGTTCGCCGTAAAGCAATATTTTTGCCAATTAACGAGCCGCCATGCATATTGGTTAATTCGGGTAAATAGTGAGTTAGCCCCAAAAACCTGTGTAATGTGATTTTTATGTGTTTGTACTCCAAAACATAGTTATATTGTGTCTATATAGCTGCAAATAAAAAAATTGTTCTAAAGGGGTACGACCAAACACTTGCATTTTCCTTCCACAACAGTCCAGAATGTTTCCAAAACATTGAAATACCTAACATGTAATACATTTTATTTTGTCATGATAATAACACGAATATTACTTTGACGATTATTCAAATTTTCCAGCTTTGACCCCCAGTAAACTTCGGTATTCTACGACTGACAAAACAGCAAGGGCGAGAAACAACTTTACGCGCAATTTTCATTTTATCAAACGTCATCGTTTAAAAATGTGTTTATTCCGTTGGTGCGAGCTTTGTTTACATTGTCATCCAATTCAAAAGGGCCAAGACTAGAGTTGGTTGAAAGTTGTTGAAATTTGTTTCTAAAGTTGAGCTGGCCCTTCCTCTTTTGAGTCATGCAGGAAACTTTCATCTTCAAACAACAACAACGATCTTTGTGTCTTCCTTAACGGTGCAGTATTTTGACTTAACGGTATATCACGACATAAAACCAAAGATCCCTTCGGATGCTGAAGTACCGGTAAGGATTTCTCAAGCGAGACGTTTGTCATATTCTGCGATGGAGAGTATTTGGAAGACTGGCTCGATTTCGCCCCACTTAAAACGCACCTCCATATATGTTTAGATTCATGTTTGCCTTTCCTCTTGGATGATAAGTTGCATGATGGTCTAGTAAAAGTACCTTTTCGTGATTTGGAGGAACGTAAGCAACGAGAAATACTTTCTAGGTGCGAGATAGGCGTGGATGGTAAACCTGGTTCAGACCGTTGGCGTTGGCTTCCAGTTGCTTCAAATATAACAGGAGTGTCACCATAGTTGATGCTATTTAAATCTGTACCCAGAGGAGTTGAGAACTCGGGGTATACCTGCGTGCGATTTTCTAACATCGGCGTGCTGGTTACGAAAGTTTTAGGGCGAACACTACAACAAACATCCCAATTTGAACTGAGTTCACTCGAATCCCCATGGTTGTCACCACCTTTTTGTAATGATTGACTCAAATTTGAGTCCATTTGCTCAGGTTTTCTAGATAGCCAAGTGAAACTGACCTGGGCAAGGAAAGCGTCCAGATCTTCAGAAGTTGGTGAGTCGAACATATCAAATTGATTGTGAGCGCTGATTACATTCGAGGTTAAAATCTTAGACGAGTTTGGGTCTGAAGTTTCGTCATTGCACGTGTTTTTGGCTTTCATCCTACCTGAGTCCATTCGTAGAACTGAAATATTCGAGGACACATTCGTACCAGTTCTTTTGTCAGGCACGAGCGCGCTTTTTACCGACTCACATGACGCAGTTTTGAGGCTATCGTCTCTAATACTCGTCCATATTGATGCATCATCACTCGTAGTTGGGCAACAAAACGACTGTTGCAAGTCACCTAACGTTAAAATTTCATCACGTAACTTTTCAGATTCGGTACTACTTACTTCTCTATCAAGTCCGTCCTTCACAAACCAAACTGAGGTCTGATCCTTTTCGGAATCGAACGATGATAGATTGGAATCGTTATCACTGAACATCATTGACAATTCCAAAATATTCACGTGACTGCTCACGTTGCGAAAATTGCGAGGCGATAGAATGCCACTGAAATGTGCTTTGTCCAATAAAATCTCGTCTTCTTTATGTTCAAAAAGATGTGAAGAATCATCAGCAGAAGAGTTATTAGTAGCTCCCCGTTCAACAGTTTTTTCAAACTGACAAAAATATTCTGCAAACACATCAACTACAGATCTATCTTCCGTTTCTCTTTGAACTGTACATATTCCATTAGCAAGTAGCTCAGGAATTTTGCAATAATCGTTCCAACGCGTACCTTTAGATGTGGGTAGCGCATTAGTGCAGAATCTCAGGTAATTACTTTTACCAGTATCACTATTTGTAGTTAGGCCAAACGTGAGATAAACCATAGACCCAGTTAAACATTTTTCCATTGCTAAATGAACGAGCTGATCTACGTCAAATCTCTGGAAACCAATCTTCTTCTCGCACTGGATTAAATATCTTAAAAATAAATTACTAGCTGCATATATTCAAACAAAAAATTGTCATTGAAAAACCAAGAACAACGCGACTTACTCAGTCTCAGTATTTCCACATGTGCCAGGGGTTGGGCAATGAGAAATTTACATAAATGAGCTGTCAAAAGTTGTTATTATACGTGTATATTATGAAAATTTTTGCTTCCCAGAAAGCTTCCAACAGTGTTTCCTAGTTTGCCCAGATTATAGTGAACAAAGCGTAGCGTGTAAACAGGAGGCAGGATATGTACAAAAATGTTTAAGTTATAGGGGGTTATAGGACTGAGGATGTGTACATTATGCTATAGTTGTGTACCAACAATATACGTATTGTACCACACATGTGTGACACACCAACAAAAAATTCAAACCACCCAGTACACTAACAGAAAAACAGACATATGAGTGCTCTGTGTGCAACAAATACTTTGAATATCATACCGCTGAGCTATATAGAATACCATAATGATATAATAATAATAGCTCAGTGAATCATAACGTACAAACGTACAAGGTACCTGCAAAATTCTGTTGCTGTCAATCCAAAGAAAGTTTCCAAGGACTTGCCAAATATAGTGACTCTTGCAATTCCACTACTATCTGACACAGTCAGGTTTACATGATAACGATAGTGAAGGTGCTTTGAGGAATAATATTTTAAACACATTGAGCACCATAATCTACGAACAAAATAAATTTACAATGATAAAACCTAGAACATATATGAAGCATGAATGTACATAGAGAAGCTACAACCAGTTTTTATATAGTATTAGCATGATAAATAATGGTGGCTATCTTACAATCGACTGCTGAAGTGTGATAGTATTTAATATAGAAAGAATAACATCAAAATACGTACATTTTGTGTTGTAACATAAACATGGGCATAGCCCCTGAGTGAGATATCAGGGCATACAGCATGAAATAGCGTAACGAACTAAACTGACAAGATAGCTACCGCTATTTTAGTTTTTTGAATTTACCGCCTGATATCAGACACCCAATCAGACTGAGTCTGCATACGAGATTTCTGTTAAAATGTTCATGACCAGACAAAAGGTATACCTTCTTGTACATTAGTAGCACCGGTGACTATAAATCCTCAAAATGCAGATACTAGAATACTGTACGAATCCTACCTTCCATCCTTCTGGTCGTTTAGTTTGCGAACTTTTCTGTGACATGTCGAGCAACATGGATAGGCGTACAAACCACCTGTTCCCAAAACTTTTACCAGAACTAAAACTTTGTTCATAATTAAACTCCCTGCGTTCCCTCAGCTCTCATATTTAATGAAACTATCATCTTTTGGGGTTCAGGCATTTCTTAGTTTTCTAATCATGTTGAACGAGAAACCTCATTTTAATTTGAAATGAAATTGCACATTTTCTGAAATTATTTTACTCGTATGTGGTCGGAGCCTTCCGGACGTCGTGACAAATGTACTGATCTGAAGTTTAAACTGGACTAAGGGTACACATTGCAGCACTGATATTCAGAAATAACCTTTTCCAGCAGACAAATTTGCGAAATACAAAAGAAAACATAATCCGCAAATGAACATCTTGTAAACTCCAGATATGAGTTGTTAAAATACAAGACACAAAATTGAAGGAGATACTTCGAAATGTCATCTTGAAGTTTGTGTCTTGTTTTTTGACAACTCATATCTTTAGTTTAGAAGATGTTCATTTTCGGAGTATGTTTTCTCTAATATTCAGTAAAATGGCAAACGACCTCATCGTTCGCAAATTCCGCCTTTTGAATATGCTTTTGACCCACCCCCCCTGCGAAAAATTAACCGACAGTGGTGCAGGACAAATTGTAGACTGTGCTCCAGTCCACAGCACCGTCGTCACTGGAGCACAGGCCAGTCAAGTCGCAATGTGTACTTAAGGCTTCCAACCACCAGATCGTGGCATGTTGTGTATGCTGTGCGTAGAAAAACCTCCACCAATCCATTGGGTGGGAAGGGGGGAGAGGTAAATTCATTTAAAAGTGCGCTCTTCGTAAATTTGGGCAGCGCTAAAAATTTTCGCGGAACCAATATATTTTTCGTCCGACTAGCACTCCAGCTGTCGTACCCTCTTACTTGTGTTCACTTCAGAGACTATGAACTTCCCAATCCATTTGGTCAATAGTGCTTACTAGTACGAATGCCGGATGCGTCTGCAATCAAAGTGGAGAGCGATATTTTGCCTTCACAAAATCGATGGAGATGGGCCAAGTTGGACTTCTCACAAGCAGTGTTTTAGACGTGTCTGTATGGCAGTCAGGAATAAAATGTTAGAACCAAAAAAACAAAAGAACAATTTAAAATTTGCATTTTTATGTCCTTTATTTTGAAAACTTGAAGAACCTATGATTTATTTTATCAAATACTTGTGCCTTTATCACAGCGACAAAAGGGTGACACAAAAACGATATCGTCATTGGTATCGTGTTTGTCACTGACACCGCTTTTTGTCCAGCTATATAAATCGCTAAATTTGCGACCCTGACAAGCAACGGAAGCATGTGATAAAAAGGCTACCTCAAGCTTTATCGCCTTCAGAAAGGTATCATAATGTTCAATTGCTTATTCGCTGCGCTCACTCGTGACATTTATGTTATCGTCCCTCCAGCGCAAAACTGTTATCGCCTCGCCCGCCATATGATGCCCTATCCTACTTCAACTGCCAGCAGAGTATAAATACTAAAACAGAGTTGTAAAACAGCAAAACACCTAAGCAGGAAGGTGGCAAGGCAATCACTTATCTACGCTCTGGTTCTCTTGACCTCACAGCACTTGTTTTCATAAAGCCCTTGTGCCTTTCTGCCGACAGTCTGCGACAACATTTGAAGCATTTTTCATATATCGCGACATCGGAAAGCTCTCTTCATCCCCTTTTTTCGACAGGCATTCAATTGTGCGAATAGAACGGTTTTCGTATTTAGGTTTGATAACCAGAGGCCGGTTGTACGAAGGGATAAGCTCAAAATAGAAATCATATTCATGAATCAAGGAACTACAACTTTTTTAAACTGACTGCAAAAACTATGCGTCTAAGTATAGTTTTAGACGTAGGATATGATTTGAAACATTTAGAAGATGTGAGGAGTGTTTTTGAATTCTACTTTATCCACTGGTACAACCAGCCCCAGCAGGCTTTCGGTTTGGGTTTACGAAGCCGACACAATATAGTTTCAATTTGAAAAGAACACAACTCCATTTCATAAAAAGAACATAGTGTTTGCATGAAATACAAACAAAAGATAGGACAAAAACAGGTTTCCAAACCCGGCACATGGCATATACCGCGAATACTCAATGTTTATCTACCCACTAATACTATATCAGGAGAAATGTAAGGAGTAAAAAAGGGCATTCCTTTCTCCTTTACTTTAACACAACTATTCACATCGCTTAATTGCAGTTTATATTTCTGTAGAAATGAAGCGACGACGACTCGAGTTATAGCCATAGCGTAGCGATAGCCAAGACATTTTCTAGGTCCCATTCCAAAGCGGAAAAATGATCCCGGAATTTGATGCTTGCCAGCGGAAAACCTCTCAGGATCAAATTCATCTGGATTGTTCCAGTATAATTGCGAGAAGTTAAGAGAGTACGTGTCCACACATATTGGAGTCTGCAAAAAATGTTTTATCAATTCTTGTAACATTCTGTTATACGATTTTTCATGCGATAGCGGAATAGCGATAAAAGTTACATAGATCTCCTAATGGCAATGGTGATAATACGCAAGCCATATACAGCGTGACGGTGAAGCGTACTTTTTATACTCTTTCATGCTCAGAGTCAGAGTTCTTTTTGTGACGAGTAAAAGTGTCTCCTGTTAGCCAAAGTAACACAATATGGCAATAGTTGGTCACAGTAAAATGATAACGTGATCGTTATCAATAAATCGTGGCTGTCTGCTTGCAAGATATCCCCATTGTGCCATCGAAGATGCGAAACACTTGCATCAAAACGGCCATCAAAGCAATAGAAAGTTGTCAGTTCTGAGATTCGATACTTAGTATCTAGTGTAATAACTAGCAACAATGTAGCAGATTTAGCAAGCTTGGTTCTTACTGATTTATTGTAACTAACCGGTTATGTTATCTTATCTATTGTCGTTGACCAATGAAGGAGGAAAAATTTTCTAACGGACAAATGATTCAAATGTGCCTACAACACCCAGCTACATAAGGAAAAAGATTTTTGTTTTGCTGCTTGTCAAGCACTCATTCTGTTAATATCGGTATGACCTTGATTTGAACTATGTGAACGAAAAATCCACCTTACCTTTGAGGTTATTGTCGTAACGCAGTGCCAAACGTATTTCAAAACAGGTTTTATTAGGAAGTTGGCAGTTGATTAATGATAAATATTATTATATGGCTATTGTCATGAAGTGTATTTGCAGTAGTAATTGGGCCTAAAGTTAACTGAATACTAAACACTGGTTGAAAAGCGGAAACTGGGCTTTGTCACCAGCAAGGTACATAACGACAAGCCAAGTAATCTTGCAGAAAATCAAATATCATAGTGAAGCATAATAAAAGATCTTTATGAAGCAAATAAATGTACACAAGCCGGCTTGTCTCTTGATAGGCAAGTTCAGTCGTTTGTCACGGGAAGAAAATTTTGAACCTTGTGAGCCTGTAGTGCTTTTGCATGCCGAATACAAATTCAAGGCTGCTCTTTTTTCGTTAATTCATTGTGTTATAATCATTTAAATACTGACTTACCCCTTGAGGTATTTGATAACCCCCTAATTCGGTGCAGCTCTTCACCGTCTTCTCCGGGAGACTGAGTGCTAATGCTGGGTGCATGCGGGCACTTTCCTTCAGCACCATCTCCATATATGGTAGTATCTTGTCTAGAGATTCATAGCTGCTAGGATCACGACCGTTTAATACCTCATCAATCTCAGCGCGGAGTTTTCTTTGAACGTCCTGGTGAAGAGCGAGGTCTGACAATGCAAATGAAGTGGCAGCAAAACTGACATCGATGTTGAGAAGCAAAATTTCATCAACAGAATGAAACATCTAACAAGAAAATAAAAATAACATTGTATATTGTATACCGATGTAAGCTAAGAACAACTAGCTACTAAATATTTTCTTAGAAACTTGAAAAAAATTTTAGTGCGGCATCATCTAACTTGTTTGTCGAGTCATTGATTATGAATGGACACGAGATTCACATTTGGAGTCCTGATGTCCTATTGTTGCTTATGGAACTTCATTAAAGTCTACACTAAGTTTCGAAGCTTCTAGCCTCTCGGGTAGGTTACCATACAGGCTGCAAGCAATATCAATGGCTCATTCTTTATCGTCTATAATTAAGGCAGCGGAAAATAACAGATTCTCATCTTAAGTCGCTTTTTATCAGAAAAGATGTTGTCCAACTATGTTCCTTAATGTGCACCCACCTCTTCCTCGTCAATATCCAGTGCATGCATTTTGAGAAGTTCCATCGCTTCAAAAAAGAATCCCTCACCACTATTAATCTTTCCTTCTTCATACAGCCGAAACAAGAAGTGGTTGAATTCAGTCCAGGCTTTGTTAAATACATTCACTTTGTTGTTAGTCGGTGTTGGTAAGTTTGAATAGAGTGGCAGATGAGTTATTCCAACATTGATCAAATCAATCGTCTCCTGAAGCATGTTTTCTAGCTCTACAATTCTGCCAAAATATTTCTCAAGCACTTCCTCGCCATAAACTATGTGTATAATCACGCGAAGGGTGATGTCTTCTAACCTACGTGCTTTCAAATCTATGGGCGTCTTCATAGGCAAAGTCTTCATGAAGGCCTGACATTCTCGCCCAATCACTTTCATGTGATTCGTTGTAGCAGCAGCTGAAAAATACTTCTCAAAGGGTCCGCGACATCTTCTGACACCATCTCTTCCATGACTTGTGGCCAAGCAACGACCCAAGATTCCTCTAAATACAGCCCCTAGACAGGTCATGTCGCTCTCCCGTTCATGAGAATAATGATCAGTATAAAACTTCCGGATAGCTTTGGCATCAGATAAAATTCTATAACAGATATTTATAATATATGAAAGAATATCAAATACACATATTGCACGTACCTGTTTTGCAGGGTCTCACATCTGCAACAAAAACCCTGGGGTGGCTCAGAAAATTGTTACTTCTAGCAAGAGATGATGATTTCATTTCTGTATAAACACTGGGAATATTGCAGAAATGGCATATTGCGTTGTTTTTAACTAAGAATACTTTGCAGATCTTGACTATGTAATGTAGATCTACCTCATGACTCGTGCACGTAGTCCATTAAAAATAGAAGAAACGTAAAAACTTCTTGGTTAATTTTGAAAGTATGAGTTCGTTTTGTTGAGCTTCGTTAGTGTGCTTCAAAAGGAAATCGAACTTCAGCCCTTTGTTGTATGTGAATTACACAGCGTATGAACAAAATTTTTGCATATTCGTAAAGATCAGGGGCCGGTTGTTCGAAAGTCGGATAGCGCTATCCATGGGATAGTTCAACGTTCACAAAATTACCCAAAAAACGTCGAAACTTCCATTTTGGTCAGCGATATAACTAATAGAGACTTAAATCTATCGATACAAGTCGTAATTTTAAGCCCTGGGCAAACTAGGAAACATTGTTGCGGAAACATTGTTTCCCGCCAATGTTTCGTCATGTTTCCCAAGGT
>JAODVM010272234.1:0-12352 GCA_025400095.1 Phenganax marumi | reverse complement strand
GACGGTCGCCGAGCGTCGCAGACACGTCTGTCTGCCAGGATAAAACCACCCTTACGAATCAGTGACTTCATTGTGCGTATGCTGTATTTTCTACATGAGACCTATTTGGGTTACTGTGGATGTGCCAATTTCTAACACCGAAAAATAAAAAAAAGAAAAAAGCCGACTACAGACCCGAGCCCATTTTAAGACTCCGCCCCCCTACAGGGTAGGCGGAGTAATAAAATGTTTCGCTCAGAGTCTCGCTCCAGTGGATAATATAGATCAGTGCTTGGAAACCAAGCCTTGAACTGATCTCAACAAAAAAATTCTGCCAGCGACAACCACTGGCGGCAACGTGCATGTTACCATAGTAACACAACGCGTCCGCAGATTTGTTTACAAAGTTTGCACAAGATGATAAACGACAGTGACAAAACTGCCGCGACAAGTTTGCATTTTTAGGGTGAGTGTAACGTTTAGAGGTAGAATGAGTGTAAGGACGTATAATCCATCCGTGAGAGTTGGAAATTGGAACGAGGACATTTGCTTGAAAGAGGTATGAAGGTTAAATAAAATTACCATGTTCAATGGATACAAACTAGTGGAGAGTGGGGACTCAATAATTATACGTTACACTTTATTTAATTTAATGCACACAATAGAATGAGTTACTTTGCACTAACGAAATGTGTTGATATTTCGTTAGTGCAAAGTAACTCATTCATTTAACAGTTTTGCGCTAACGAAATATGTTAATTTCGTTGTGGTCTCATGTAGACTGTATTCACTACTGTCAATTTCACAACTGTCATTCTAGTCGTACTAGGTTTTTTTTTCATTTTCACTGTGCCAAACCATCTCATTGTACCAGGAAAGTCCTGTTGTTTACAGCCGTTAAAGCCCCAGTATGTAGTCTAGGGCTAGTCGTTTAAAAGCTGGTTGGCTTAATCCTGGGTTAACTTAAAGTTTGAGGCAAAATTTTAAACTGCTTGTTAACCAACGTGACAACATTTTTCACAATGCTCTTCTACCTAAAAAGAAGTCTTTATTTGTGCTAAGGGGCATACAGAAAAGCACCAACTAAACAGCTGGACCCAACTTTTAAACCAGGCTAAAAACCCAGCTTTGAATGTGACCTCTGGGGCCGGTTGTTCAAAGGTGGGTTAGCAGTTAACCTAGGTTTACATTTAACCCACCATTTTATATCCCGGTCTTGAAGCACTATTTATTTTTTGAAACTTTGAGGAATTGAACTACCCATTAAGGGAAGCACTTTGAGCAAAAAACTTTTCAAAACTTTTTTTTGAACGAGTTTCAAATTGTGGTTAAAGTATTACACTAACCCGGGATTAAGCTAACCTAGCTTTGAACAACCGGCCCCTGATGCATTAGTTACACAATTGAGCAATGTTTTATTAAGAAATGTTTCTATCCAAGATTGATCTGCTTGTGTGTGCAACAAAACTGGTCAGTTTTCACTTGATAACAAGCCTCATACAATAGCTAGTCATCCCAGCGTTTCAGTGTAGTTAGCTCACATCAAGGAAACTTTGTTCATTGCACACACACACACTGTTGAGGTTGTCAACAAAAAATTAATCATGTGCACAGGGCTTAAGCTATTTGCCAATTTGTCTCATTCACCATTAAATGTCAAGCGTTTCACTGTGATTAGTAAAACCACCTAGCGTTAGACGAAGCATATACAAGTAGAGCAACATCAGGGTATATTCCCAGGTGAACGAATTAACGAGAGAAACTGGCAGATAGTTTAGTTAACCCATTAGGCAGCAAACGTTTTTCACTGCCAGGAAAAATCATCCCAGAAAAATGAATAGGAAAAGTGCCTAACTCACATATTTCACCCCTATGTGCCCCACTCACACATTTCACTGTCTACAGATAGATGATTTTACTCGTCTGAGAAAACTTTAGCGCATCTGAGTCAATGCACCACAATGCACGTTGCTACATGGTCTACTCTGTCTAATGCCAGACATTTTTCTACTGGTCTGGGGAAACCTTTTTGAGACCATGGGCTAAGTTGCTTTGGAGACGGCTGTAGAATTTTTATTTACGCTGGATGGGTTTTACAGCAAGCATAATATGTCTTTTGGAAAATGTGCAGGACGACGAAATTTTGGCACTATTTCACAACTTTCCACAGTCAAAACTCACAATCATACTCGCGACCATCTAGAATTATGATAAATTAACTGCATTTAAAACCGTTGTAACTGCTTGTGCAAACGAAACGGTGAATGATTAGTATTTGCCAGACATTTCACGCGAACAAATCCATCAGTAAACACAATTTTCAACGAGGGACATTATCATTTTTTTGAGGGATTTAACTCGTCACAAAGATAAAATAAAATGCCATAATTTCTCTAAGAGATTCCACGGACATGAAAGGCATTTTGGACGTGATTTAACCGAACTAAAGAGACTAAGAGGTCGTTTTTCTTTCCTGCCAAGTTTCCAGAAGGCTTCGCTATTAAGACAACGGCAAATGGTATAATTAAGCGATCATTCTTGAAGACGCTGAACGATTTTTAGCGAAAGAAACCTTATAGCTTCATTGCCAGACGAGCATTTTAAAAATACAAAAACAAGTAGCATGATTCAAAAGGCTTCGCATTAATATCAAGAGCTAAAACGAACGAGAAATGCGAGAACTTCGACACAAATTTTACAACACGGCGGGCGACATAACACGAAGATGTCAGCATACGAGAAAGTATGAAGCGTTAGCTTTTCATAAATTTTTTAGCTTACCGACATTGGGTTTTGAAAAAGCTTCATGGGTCCAAACGTGAATTCTTTTCTTTCGTCCTGCATGTGTAAAAAATTGAGCTCGTTAATAGGGAGAAAGCGGGCCAATGTTGAGTTTCTGACCCCAAGCGCAGCGACCAGACAGCCGCATTCATGTTTATAAAAGAAAATGTTATGCTGTTTAGCTATAAATTTCGCCAGACGAACCTGCGAAATTTCTTCCATTTTGCGTAGATCGAAGCTCTGCGTGTCCGTTTCGACCGAAGTACGTTTATCTATCAAGCTAGGAAAAAGTCCTGTCGTTATGCGAACTGTCGAAGTGACAGCAGTTGTCCCCGGCTCGGAATGGATATGGTTGATGACTTCGCTCAAAGACGAAGCCCTCGCTCCTGAACTTGCTTCTCTGAATTCGTTGCGGCAATAGACAATTCCTGATTGAGAAACGTGTATGCTAGGGGCACATCCCATCAGGCATCGACGAAATATCCACGGTTGTTGCTTGCCGCAGCGGACAGTTTGCCAACGCGACACAATAACAGAGCGAGCGAGCGAGCGGCTTCGAAATTTGAATATGTACAACAGTCACAACCGCGATCACGACTCGCAAAAGCTCAAAAGCCAAGAAATGTTAAACGGACCCCCAAATTAACTTGTATCGGCAAATTATTTGCCGATTTTCGATGCGAATGCTACACGGGCATCTTTTCAAACGCCAAAGAATGGTCGCCAAAGCTCGCCATGATTACAAGCCATTGAAATCATTCATCAGGCCGTATAGCGAAAAAATTCTCCCCGGCCAAGGCGCTGTTATGGGAACAGTGCATGGAAGTGATGTCATAATGACCCGGGGATTAACCAATCATGTATTGGATGAGCAAATAAATGTGCGGCTTTTGCAACTCGTGATTGGTCGAGGAACAATGGCAATGCAAAGGGTTATGCGAGTAGCGCGCAATACCCTGGAAACCCTCTCTCAAAGAAAGTTTGCAATTTATGGAGCTTGTTGACACGCATCGTCGTGTGCTTTTATATCGGAACAAACTATAATACTAATTTCCTATCAGTAATCCGATTCTGTATTCGTATAGAACTACTCCTGCCTTGCGTTAGTTCCTCTCTACTCGTGTTATAAAAGACCACAGGAGCTATACGAATCTACAAAACCACGGTGAAAGAGTTCCAGGAATTCTTGGGCCAGGTTTGGCCGTAGATCTTTCATGCGCCGACCCCCACGCAAATAAATGTAGTGTCATAAATGTAGGTTTTATTTGGGTTGATTTGTATCATTTGCATTTGGTCTGGCGTGTTTGACGTCCAATTTGGCTTTTTTTTTCAGGGTTCTCACGTTTCTCACGTTACGTCATCGGCACCATCTAGGATGGATAGACAGCTTGGGATGCTACTTGTTTTCTCATTCAACAAGGCAAAAAATCTCTTCGCTCTATGAATCTCAGGGGGAAAGTAGAACACTACCTTATGCCGCTTTGGTCTTTAAAGAAAAGGAGAATATTAATGCTTTAATCGGTTTATTGCAGTCACATGATCAGAAATAGAAGGACTTCTTAATTTATATCCTGTTATAAAATTTTTCATCGAACTGAATTTTCCGGATTCGCAGAAATCGTAAAAGTTAAAATACGCCTTTCTCACAGCTCGTTGTTTGGCCTGTTGTGTCGTTTTTGAGATGTTTTATTGCAAAGTTCTTGAAGTTTTGCATGGTGAGCTTTTCTTTTAATTTGTTATGCAAATAAGGCGACGTCACAAGCCACATGCAGAACATAGAACTTAACAGCAAAGGTTTTTACCATTGTTTTTACTGATACAGCGACCGCAGAAAAATTGAAAAGAACTCTGAAGAGAGTCAGGTTTTTTACACAGTGTCGGAGAGCCCTCTTGTTAAGTCTGCAGGACAGCACCACTGTTTGTTCCTTCCTTTTGCTCTTTTGCTACGACAGCATAATGTAACGGTACGAACTTAGAAAAGTGGGGTCCAGACCTCTCAATATCCAGTTACGCGCTCCGTCGTAAAACAAGGCTTGCTTAATGTCGCGTTTTTTTCCTTCAAATCCTTCAAAATTTCGTATCTTGCAGAAATACTTTGAGAGATAGACACGTAAAACTTTAAGACACCACATTATAAACATTCCAGTTAGCGGTTATTTGTAAGCTGATTGTTATTGCGAGCTTAAACAAGCAGCGTTTTTGACAACACGGACGTCGACCGGAAGTAAACCTGACGTTTTCAACCAGTCACCGTGCTTGACCCAGTTCTTGACGTTTCTCATGCCGTTCGCCTTGTCGAAAACGTTGCTTGCTTAAGCTCACTATTACCATTTATAGTTTCACGCACGTGCAAGCCCCTCTTGTGTGACAGCGAGTTGTCAGCAGCAGCATTGTCAAATTTCAATAGCGCCGAAATTCAAAGCTATGTGCACAGTAAGAGTTTACTGAACGACGGAAAGTGTATTCCATGGATGGGTAGTCTCAAAAATCTGAAGAAATTCACCAACCATGTTGTTGGCGAAAACGGTGAATGATCGTCTCCGGGTGGCAAAGCTAGAAAAGTTCAAGAGCCTGCAGTCTGATCTGACTATAAAATGGTACAACGAAACACTCCATACACCAACCTTCCAGGGCAATGTGTGTGTTCGCTACCAAGGGTGCGCTGCAGCTTCCAACGACAGCTTAAGACAATCTGTAGGTATTCAAGCAAGCGTTAAAAGCGCTGAGCCACCTCAGATCTCAGAAAGCTGCGACTGTGCAACAAGTGTCAAGACTCTTAAAACATCACACTAGACATTGAACTCTGACGGAGTACGATTGATTCTCTGCAAAGCCTGGCTAACATACACGAAACTGTCCCTTTTAATAATATAGAGGAAATCCTGCACTTACAAGCGGTACTCACCAATGAAAAAATCACTGATGCACAAAGACGTTATTTTGCATTTGCGATCGTCTTAAAGTTAGATTAGCCGTATTAATTCCCATTTAGGAATAACTTTGTTTCGAACGTTTCTATGCTATTCCCAGCGCTAGAAGAATGCAGTTCGCCTGCATGACAGTTTTCTTTCAAAGAGTATTCAGTCATTCAGCCATTTCTACTAAATTGCTATGAAATAAAGAATTAAAGTATCGTCGAAAACCTAAATAACTTTTTCTTGTGGAAAAATTAAATTGTGCAATTCGATGTATATATGTTCCATGATAACCTGTTGAATTGCGATTTGGTTCTTTTTTGAACACTCTGCGCACCTTTAGAATAAGGGAAAAACCTCCAGTGCTATACATTGAATCGTTACTAAACAATATACACTTAGTGGCTCTTGCGACTGCAGCGTAATGCAATAATCAATATTCAATTCCAAGTAATTCCAAGTAAAAGCTAACGTAACTCTAAAAATAATAAATAATTATATACTAACAACAACAGAATTGTAATAATTCGTTTCTTAACAAATCGCGCTTTTGAGATCGATGACTTTAAGCGCATTATTTTCCGAGAAAAAAATCACTCGTTTAATTTCTCGAGAGCGTCGACATCGTTTGTGTTGAGTTCTTCAATAGGCCGACCAAAATGCTCCTCGATTCTTTTCAACATGGGTAAGTCACGACCTTCGTTTACGAAATTAACAGCAAGCCCATAGCGGCCGAATCTGCCTGTTCTACCAATTCTATGCAGATACGTCTCAAAATCAGGTGCCATGAATTGATCAACTGGCAAATCAAAGTTCACAACTACAGACACTTGTTCGATATCGATACCGCGGGCGCAGACATTTGTCGTAATCAGCAGTTTCTCTTTGCCATCGCGGAAACGATTGAGCACGGCTATCCGCTGGTCAACGTTGATTTCGCCTGAGAGAAGTGCGACATCGTGACCTTCCCGAGCCATTTTTTCGCTCAACCACGCTGCAGCTTTCCTCGTCTAGAATTTGAATATCAATGTATTAGTGCTCTCACGCCTTAAAGTCCGGTTTTATTTTATTTTAGTTTTATTTTTATTTTATAAGCTTTGTCGTAAGACTGGTTTAACTCACAGAGAGCTATCTGCTCCTTTACGAGTTACCTCTTGAAGTACATTGCTATAACATATATTACTTTCAATTACAATGTGGATGCATCGCTTCCAAGGTTCTGAAAATCAGCTGTTTATTTATATATATCGTTATTCATTGTGATTGGTTGCAATACGTCGCAAAATCAGATTCTAGATGATTTGCGACGAATTGGGATCAGATAATCGGGAAATTCTCTGGACTCTCGCGAAAGTACTGGAAAACGAAAAAGGTCAATCAAGTTCAAGCATTTACTGGCAATTATCGGGACACCTCCTACGTGCTTCAAGTACTTGGAGATTATACTTTTAATTTCTCGTTGCACAGTAGTCCTTTCAAAAGCCAGGCGAATGCAAGGTTCGATTTCAGTCGGCCGACTTGGAAATATGCGATTAAAGTGGCCGCGAAATATAGAGAAAATTTTAGCAGAGAAACAGCGTACTTCGCTGCTTTCGAAATCACAACCAGAATTATCATGACTCATCAAAACAGCCCCGACCAATGTACTAAGTAAATAATCTTGTCCCGGACAATAGGCAATTCCAAGCATACACCACATTCTGACACAAACAAGAAGAATGGAGCCCTGGGGCCGGTTGTTCGAAAGGTGGATAGCGCTATTCACTGGATAGTGATTTTTTGTAGCCTTCGTAAAATTTCCCATTGACCGTTATAACATAGTATTACGACTGGTATCGATAGATTAAAGTCTCTAATGTTTATATCGTTGACCAAAAAAGAATTTTTGACATCTCTTGTTCAATTTTATGAACATTGAAAAATTCACTATCGAATAGATAGTGCTATCCACCTTTCGAACAATCAACCCCGGGGGGTTTAGCCACTTTAAGTTTAAAAGTGGTCATTTTGTCCACACGCAATACAAAAATACAAATAATTTGGAAATTTGCAGGGTTATACGTTCCCCATTTTACAACATCGTGCAAACAACCGTTGCAATATTTTACACAGTGATTTTAGGATGCTCATTCAAACTGCGAAAATGGATTTCGCTCTTCTTGTCGGCATCAAAAGTTAGTGCACAGCTGGAGTTGCTCACTGACAACCCGGGACAACTTGTTGCCGCGGGATATCAATTGGGCGGTTACTAGGGACACCCTATCACCCCCCCGGAACTACACTAAACGAAGCGAAAGTTAAAACGGAAGCGTTTACATCGAAAGTTCTTCATCTCGCTTCGGCTAGTAGTACCAGCCGAGACTAGTAGGGGTACCCTACGTGTGGGATCAACCTGTTCACGAATATGGGTAAATCTAGTCATTGAACTGAAAATACACGGAACGCTACCTGTAGCCAAAAATTGAAGTCAAAGTCCGAGGTCGGCCCTAGTCTTGAAGCTAGTAAGCATTTTCTAGCAGAAAGTAGCTAAGAAAAAAGACACAAAGAAGAAAATAAATGCAGTTTTTTTCTAATTTTGTGAACGAACTGCCCAAAAAATAGTTTCTTTTTTGACAAAAACCTACAATTAGAAGCGTAGTCCAGTTCCGCGAGAAAAACGCGAAACAGTAAACACGCGTGTCTGGGTGTCAAATTTGGTTTCAATTGATTATTAGACAGTATTATTAGAGGTCGCGTTCCATGTAGTTTTGTTAAATGATCTAGTAAGTGAGAAATTTTATCTATGTAAGTTTGCTTCAGCCAACACGGAAAACTTTTGCAGACAAACGCATGCGTAATAGAACATTTTCGAACGAAATATCATTTGCAATTTCAACATAAAAATGCCCGTTGAAATTGCCTGGGAGGGTGGAGTGTCCCTAGCAGTCGCCATCATACGAACAGTGCTTAATTAAAAGTACACGGGATTAGACGTCATCTACAAACGACATGATCGGACTATATCATTTCGTTTTTTCCGGTCTGGTTTTATAGCCAATCCTAACTGATACGCTTTTGGCCGCTAAGTGGTCAGATTTTTCCCATCCCAACCGCTTAACTGGACCGCTAACGGTTTTTATAGCAAAAGTAAACAAGCACTGTAGTTTCGTATATTTTTTAAACAAAACTTCCTTGTTAGTTTTTGAAGTAAAATTGATAGCAATAATGAAATCCATCGCAGGAAAGCGCGGTTTACTATCTTTGTTTTTTAAAGCTTTGAATTGAAAATTGCGAGTGCAAACCACGCGTACAAATAAAATGCTGTCAATTAGTTCCACTAAACTTTTGAATAGACGTTTGAATTACCAAAATTTTTAAAAAACTCCTGTTTATTTTTCAAGAAAAAAATAAACACGTTATTTACCAGCTTTGCTAGCGCCGGATAGGAAAAACGACTCTCGGCGATGAAATGCTCTCGGCCTTCGGCATGGAGCCATTTCATGACCTCGGGCCAGTTTTCCCCTTCCGGACCTCGCAGCCGAGAAAATAACATGTATATACAAAGGCGATCACCCACGGTTCGCGTCTCCTATTCCATTTGAAAACAAACTTTAAGGCTGGAAATTAAAAAGTACCGTAATACTCACGTGACAGAAAACGATACACTGACCAATTGAAATGACACCATACATGTTACTCAAAGCTTCGAATTTTTGTTCCATCCCAGAGCAAACGACATAAAACTGACGAATATTTTCTAAGCTTTCTTCTTCGCGTCGAAGACGTATGACTATCGGATCAGGAATGATGCTTTCAGCAAATTGCATCACCTTTTCGTCGTACGTTGCGGAGAACAATAACATCTGACAATCTTTAGACAAACACCTAAACAATACAGTTCATTTCAAAATTGTCATTTAATTGGCTCCTTGTAGTCATGTGGTACTAATTACATAAACATGTCAATTTTATAAACCTGCAATAGAAATTTTCACTACACGGTATACGGTCTTCAACCAAGTCCTTAGCAACGTGGTAAAAACGGCAAAAAATGTGTCTATACAAGAATTATACTCAAAGTGTTCAGTAAATTCATAATATATTTTAACTTCCTATTCATTGTTTAAAGTTTCTGTTTTATATTAAACGGAAACGTTTCTTTACTTGTCATTTTAACGCTGATTTCAAGTAAATTATCAGCGTGGAAAAGCCAAGATAATATTTGCGCGATAAAACACAGATTCAAAGCATTTATTGCTTCTTTAGAACTTTGTTTAGGTCGGCAATATCCAAGAACACCCTGCAGTGACCGTTTAACCTCTTAGAAATTGCTAAAATTTGAAAATTTTGTCCGTGCTACCACGTTGCTAACGACTTGGTTGAAGGCCGTATAGCTGAGCAAATATGTTTTTGCACTGCATGGCAGTTTTCACTGACTTCAATCACTCAAATATTGTCGTTAAATTTGAATAACTGAAGTGCCACTAACACCCTAAATTAATTTTCAGAAATCTGAATCTGCGGCTCGCTAGGAGCACAAACTTGTACAGGATTATGATTGAATAGATGTTAGTTTTGATACGGCATTGCGAAGTTGCAAATTTCGCTAAAATGACGCCAATTTGTCCCACCGGGCGAAAGAAAAAGCTGGGAGTAGTGACTAATATGTCATCACAAGGTGAATTAGCCTTTCTCACGATGCCATTTTTGGGGTAACTACGTTACCGCATACATCCAGGGTCGGAAGTGACGTCACGCATATCGAGGGTGACGGATTGCGGGCTCATTTTTTCACGGAATACGTGGATTCCACGCGGGACAATGACGTCATAAAATGTGCGCACATGGGAATGTGCGCACGGTGTGCGCACTAAATGTCGTGCGATCTGATTGGTGCAAACAAAGAGGTGTGCGCACATGTGTGCGCACTAAGAGAGGGATGATGTGCGTACGGGTGTGCGCACTAAATTTGGTGCGATCTGATTGGTCCACAGTGCAAACAAAGAGTGTGCACACTAAGAGAGGGATGACGTCATGATATGTGCGCACGGTGTGCGCACTAAATTTCGTGCGATCTGATTGGTCCACAGTGGACACAAAGGGGTGTGCGCACTAAGAAGATGAGAAAAAAAAATTGGTTTTAAAAATACAACATATTAAAATTTTCTTATTGTGAAAATACGCATATAAAGGTAATTGTTTTAAACAAGAACGACTGGTTGAGAAACGTTTTAAAATATAAGTATAGCTGCTTGTCTATTAATAACCATTAATGTTCTTTATACATCGGGCCAAAGACAATTACACCCGGTCTGTTCGCATTCTCGTATAAATTCATGTAAACTGTACATTGTTTTTCATTATCTATCAGTTTCTTCCGTTTCTGTACAGGTTCAACGAAACTTCTGTGTGATAATTTTCATTTCGTCAATAGGATTCCCCACCATGGTATTTTCTTTAGGAATATGTCCATGACGAACACACGCACACCAAACCCTTGTGATAAATCCACGATCCGTAAATATTCTTTCTTTATCTTCATCATCATCAAAATCAAGGATCCATTTCTCTTTATCCTCCATTGGTAGTTCGTATAGAATATCACAATAGAAATCACAAGTACGTACACCAATCCGCAGTATGTGTTGATTTTTTGTTGTAAATACTATTTCGATCGTCATCGTATAGGTTGTCACTGTGCTATTTCAAGCGAGTATGACCAGAGCAGGCGTAATGTTGGAGTACTAATAGCTGAGATGTGCACACAAAGGTGTGTACGCACGGGCGTGCTTCCTTGCGATTGGCTCTTGGTCGTACGCACGGGTGTGCTTCTTTGTGATGGGCTCTTGGCCGTGTGCACGGGTGTGCTTACTTTTGATTGGCTCTTGGCCGTGCGCACGGGTGTGCTTCTTTGTGATTGTCTCTTGGCCGTGCACACGGGCGTGCTTACTTATGATTGGCTTAGAATGTTTAGCTGTGCGCTGGATTCCACGCGTTGAAATGACGTCATACTTGTGAACTGGATATTCTGCCTTGCTTTGGGTACGTACGTCCACGTACGTACAATGTAGGACATATCACGTACGTACATGTAAGTACGAGATGGACATTAGATGAGTTGGAGGGATATATTTTTGTACCTACGCGTATGTACGAAAGAGAATGTACGCACGCGCACATACGGTTGGGTCTGTACGTACGAAAGAGAATGTTATGATTGTGATGTCTACAATAAACCCCTACCCGAAAATGGACAAATCAAGATTCCTGTCTTTTCGCGGATGCATGCTTCGAAATTTTCAATGCATAGAAGTGCGCAAATTTGGTATTTCTTTGTTCGCCATCTTGGACGTCGTATCCGATAATAACATTTGTACTACATGAAGCATAGCCGTGACTCCCTAATTATGCATAATTTCAGGCTGCCTTACGTAAAGTTTGCATCAACAAGTGTGCTTGACAACAACAAAATAGCAACAAGCAGAAAAGAAACAATGTTTTGGGTGTTGTTCATCTTGAAATAGCAGAAAACTGACGGGTTTAACACTCTTAGAAGATTTAGGAAGAGACAGAAAGACGATCTGGTGAGGCAGGATCACAGCATGTAAGCTCAAAATTTTTTGGCTTTGCGAAAACCCCTGAAATGGTGGCTCTTTTTGTGAAGAATGCCGAAAACAGTGAAAACATGAATTTGGCTT
>JAODVM010272123.1:0-12352 GCA_025400095.1 Phenganax marumi | reverse complement strand
TCAAGATTGTCCGTACATTAATGACCCGATTTTCCAAAGAAGTAACAAAAAGATATCAACAGCTTAGATTAAAATAGTAATGAAAACTTACTTTTAAACCACTTTGATCTTATATACAGTTTGCAACCAATCCTAGATCTGAAAAACAAAGAAAAATTAAAAGAAGTGAGTCTGGCATGACAGAAAATGGAGGAGCATTTGGCATCCTTAAGTGCTTTCGTGGAAATAAGTAAGCATGTTAAAGAAATGAGAAATCTGCACAACTGATGGTCTACGTAATTACATATAAAACATTGTTCCTTCATTCATTGTTCCTTTATGTACTTTTATAGCAAAACTCCTATTGAAATACTGCACACCATACTCCTTGGTCCTGTGAAATATTTGTTGTCAAGCACAATCAAATCCTTCTCACAGCACATGAAGGACCAGCTACATGCAAAGATTCAAGCACTTGACATGACTGCCTTTCCAGCTAAGATAAGGAGGAACATCACCAGGAACTATGGTTCATACGTTGGTCGAGACTACAAACTGTAGATGCAGGTTGCTGTTTTTGTTTTGAAAGGCATTATCACAGATGAACAACTGCTGGTGTGGGAATTGTTAAGTGAGGTAAAGTATAATAAATGCATGGATATCAATAGATAAAATGCATATTACTTCGACATACCAAGCAAAAGGCCTTAATTTTATCCGTAGGTAATTAACCAATCTCAATGCAATAAGAGATTCTCACAACCAACCTTTGCTCAGACTGTTAAAGTTTACTTGTATTTTTCAGGCACTTACTAAAGCTAAAGTTTTTGCAGCTTAAATCTACAACTACCATAATTAGTGGCACCTGGTGCTCAAGATGTTATATCTCAATCTAACTAATTTTCGTTATATGTACAATCATTTCAGATATTTGCCTTAGCATATTCAACTGGGTTTGATAAAAGAAATTCCGAAGCAGCAAAGCAGTTGCTGAATTCATTCACTGAAACAGTGCAAAGAACATACCCCGAACTGGTTAAAAAAGCAAAACTACATCTTCTTCTACATCTTGTTGATGATATTGAAAATCTTGGACCAGCAAATGGCTTTTGCACTGAAAGGTAAAAAATTATATAATCCATAAAATTATCATAACAAGTAATAGTTTAAAAATGTTATGGTCAAAAACACTTTACTTTATAAAACTTATGACTTGATATTCCAGATTTGAAGCCTTCAACCATATCATTAGAGGTCTGAATATAAACAGCAATCGGCATGCTTCCAGCTTGGACATTTGCACCAAATTTGCAAAGATGGAAAAGCTTCGCTTTGTCGTACAAGGAGGGAGATGGGGAAAAGATCATAGGTGATCACTTATTAGCTCATTAAGTACTGTGATTACCAGAAAGACCATGTGTATACTTATATACATAAAACATTTTACTTTTTCAGTTTACAGGCTTCCGACATGATCTTAAGGTTGGCTAAAGATCCAAACTTACAACAGTTCATGAACAATATCCCAAGGAAAGAAACTATGGAAGACAAGGAAATTTACCAGCCTGGATGTCTCAGAAAAGTAAACTTTTAAATTTATTTTAATTCATTGGTGGATGTACTTTACCACACATGTACATTTTTTATTTAAATTATGTTGAAAATGTTTTGTTTCAAAGACCATGCTTTTCCTCTTCTAGGGAAGCTATAATAAAGGAAAACTACAGACCCAGCCTCTGAGTGAGTGTTTAGATCAAGCTACAATTCAAGCAGCTGGTCTCCTTGATGACATGGAAACTGTTTGCATACCATTTAAAGCTGTTGTGAGTGAGACGCAGGCATTGGTAAATGTAGAGACACCAATTGTATATGTGGACAATGAGAATCAGGTGAATGTCTACACTACTTCACATGGGCCCTTGCAATGCAAACATTCTACAGTCAAAACTGCTGTTACGTTGAATACAGTATTCCAACAATGCACAACAATATTGCAACTTTGACTCACATTTGAATTCACAATCAGCTTTGAAAACAAAGCCTATGGTTGTTTAATTTAAAAAGTGAAGCTCCAATCCAGTTGCTCAAAGTGTATGGTTGGTTTATATATTGCAAAATAATCCATTCACAGGGCTTATTTACAAGTTTTACAGTGAATTTGAATATAAAATATTGTAATGTCATTTGCAAGTTGCTTACTTAAAGCAGTCTTTGAGTCAAAATTTAAAAATTGCTCTGCAATGTTGGAGTGCTGTATTCAACAGAACAGTGGTTTTGACTACAAAATAAAATGGCTCATCTAATAAAGTGTATTTATAAATCTATAAAATCTAACAGGCCCAAGCAGAAAGTATGCTCTACCAAAAATAAGATACTCTATATGGTATCCATAAACTGATATCAATACCTCCTGCTTTGTATTTCAGCATCATCTTGGTATTTTCATAAAAGGCATCAGGTTGGAAAGTTTGAACAAAGAAATGGTGGCAGTTGAACTGATTCGATTCTGCAAGGAAAACGACGATCAGCAAGTTTTCGGAAGTTTCCAGTGTCCAAAAGTTGAAAGAACAGGCAGGATCACTTTAATATCCCCTGACCATGTCATCAATCAAGCTTGCCTTGTCCATGATTGCTCGAACGAAAGCTGTTGTTTCAAAGAGAGTGAAACAGAAGTCACAATTGAAAGAGAATCTGTGAAGAAAGTAAAGTACGCTTTTGTTCACGATAGAAACAATAACTATTACTTGGTGAACAAGTTTTATCTTGGGGAATCTCTCAAATATTTTGACATTTCTTAAACAGTTATCTTGCTCTGTATAACAGAGTCTATTTTTATGATGTTCACATATTTACCTGTGGAGCCAACTTGAATGTATGCGCGCAGCAGACTTGAAATTTGCAAACATGGATCAAGTTCTTTGACAACGAACCGCTTTGGCGCGTTGGTTGGGAAGTGATTGGAAATTGTGAGATTTGTGAAGTCTCCCCCCCTGTACTGATTAACAACATTTCGTTGAACTGTTAAATTAAAACACCTATGAGCATGCTTGTTATCATGTTGTGTTATCCATTGTTGAAACAACATTGTTTGCATTTGTTGACATAATAAACACGAATGATACCAAGTTGATTTGTACTGTTCCAACAACATTGTTTGGACCTTGTTAATTCATCAACCGAAAACAACATTGTTCAAACAGGACTGAACAATATTGTTGCCAAGGGTTGTTGACAGGGTGCAGCACAACATTGCTGCATCCTGTTTTGAACAACCGAGAACAAGTTGTTGACAACTTGCAACAACCTGGTGATTTTTACGCATGTATGAGTTTGTTTGGCGAGGGCCAAACAGGTAGCCAAAATTATTGAAATGAATAAATGTATATGCTGTTGGGGCAAAGCTGTTCACAGAAAAAGTAAGTTATAGGTCATATTTTTACCTTGACTTTTAAAAGCTGTTTATGAAGACATTCTCCCAAAATGTGAGTCATATTTTCACCAGAAGCAACTTGATTTCAATGCCAAACCTCAAAATATATAAGCCAATGTATTCTTGAGAAACATAGAAGGCTAGACGTGTTTGAAACTATCAAAATATTGCATGGTTTTGACTGGTACACAGTTGTCTATCGGGTGAATATGTGATGCTATAGTTTCTAGCTGTTATTTGTATATAAACAGGCTGAAGCTGCAGCCAAACAAAAAGTGATTGCAGCTAAAGGAGGTACAGACAATGCTGGATGGATTATGGCAATGACAAGCCTGCAGCACAGAATAAGTAACTAACCAGAAGTCTTACTCTAATAGTATAAAGTAGTCCTCGCGCGTGATGCGCAACGCAACTTGGCCGCGCTCGTTTCCAGATCGCTAAACAAGTGTAATCAGCTCATTTAATAGTAAATAATATAAGAAGCGAATTGAAAAAGATGTCCTGTATGAACTTTTTAACTTTAATTGTCAATATTTGAGCGAATTCATGCAAAACGAAGGTGAGTCAAAATCACAACATGTACAAATGAATTAGTCTTAGATTTAAAAGACCTCAATAACGCATTATTTCCGGAGTGTTAAAGCATTCGTGATTCGTACATAAAGAAATCATTCGAAATAGCATAATGCTCTGCCAAAAGTATTGTATATTTAAAGAACGAGGGAAGTTAATTTTATTGTACATATATTCACAGTTCCCTAATCATGCATTCTCGCAGCGATTTACAATATACTACATTATGCAAGAACTGTGAATTCGAGCTAGGCCACTGTTGGTAAATAGTATTCGGTCAACAGTCTCATGGCAAGCTTGACCACTATATTTGCTATTAGTGTATAACTAGTTAAAAGGAATCTGTATTGTTGCATAATCAATCAGAAAAATTATTTTTTAACTATATGTAGGATAACAATCATATCACTATAATAAACTTGGTTGGTATGTAACTTCAATACTGAAGCCATACAGCCACATTATTATGTAGCATTATTCGGTATTATTTACATGTATGTAATGAAGTGTTTCTAAAATACACTTTAGAAACCAACTAGTAGTTCACTTATAGATGAGTTACTTTAAACTATTTCTTATTTTTCTTGTTTGCAGAGGATGTAAATTCTCGGTTTCCAAATTTTAAAGCATAATACAATCTCATCTGAATAAAGAGTTTCAGAAGGTAGTCACTTGGGAAACAAGGGCATGTAGAAGAGGAAAACTTTGGTAGACTTGCAAGTAGCACTTCACCTACTCCAATCTCATGCACGATGGATGGTAGTAGTTCAACAAACAAGCTTTCCAAATTTGTAATGTATGTCAGGAATTCATTAGCAGGAGTTAGCAATCCGCTTGTCTCTGTCTGTGACTGGTATGCTTTGAAATAGCAGAAAAGATTGGCAGGATCATCAAGGTGTTTGCCCACTAAATGGCTTCTGCACGTGTTACAATCATGGTTTTGAAAGCATTTCTTTAGAAGATAACTGGAAACATAAGCTATAGCATTCATACATTCAATGTTGCTCTGTAATGATAATAAGTCTGTCTTACTACATTAATACATCACTTCATCATTTCACCTTGGAAATATAAATTACTGATGTATTAATAAAGCTTACAACACATTCACAACATATATCACTCTGATTACCATGAACAGCTCAGATACTCAAAGTGCATGCATGTTATAATTCTTGATGCAAAAATATTTTACATTAAGAAAGTACTATATGTAATGTTTTATACACTGTATAAACTAAAAACAGTTCCATTACATGCAAGGCTCTCTTATTGACAAGTAAATCGTCTGGCACTCACAAGAGTAAGAGTTTGAAGTAGGTATGAGCATGGTTGGAACTCAATGATTAGTTACTCTAGGGTTTCTAACATACTCCCTACAACATTAAAAATGTGTTACCAGAATGTTCCTTTACAGATGTGAGCAAGCATTTAATGTTTTTAGCTTCACACAACTTTCAATATTGTTGCTTCATACATTTTCCAACTCAGCTAACAGCTTATTGGTGTCTCATGTGTTGATACAGATAAATCCATTAGGTGAACCATTAAAAGTTGCATCACACATTATTACAGCTCATTTCTATCAAGTGGAAACAAAACACAAAACCAAGCAGCTGTTTCAGCAGAGATATATTCATAACTGCACAAAAACAACGTCTGATCTCCGATATTTACAATACGCCAGGTCTACCAAGCCTTTCAATTTCATAGTCACTTTGGCCACGAATAACCCTACCCCTGAAACCAGATTAAAAGGTAATTTTGAAACATAATATCCAGCATTGAATTGTATAAACTTTCAGACACTAGTTAGCGAAGCACTTTCGTTATTTAGGTACAATACATCAGTAGGAAAACAAGAATAAAAGCTTGACGTGCAACACCGCGAAAGCAACTAAAATGGTTCGTGAAACAGAGCATCATTTGACGAATATATATCTATATTCAACCTCTAAAAGCGATAAAATTCCTCCTTTACCTTCAATTTACACGTTCTTTCTAATAAACTGAAGTCATGATGAAAAATATTCCAAGTAAAGTTGGTACTGTTGTTAAAAGACGCGATCTCGCCATATAATTTCTAGAGGAGAACTTGCTTTACACTTGTTTAGCTTCCCGCATGCGCATTAAAGCAGTGGTCAAGTTATTGCGAGAGTAAGACTTCTGGTTAGTTACTTATTCTGTGCCTGCAGTTTGGCAAAATTAATATTGGGGGAAAATTTCATCTGGCTGCTTGAACATGATAGTGATTGGGTTGTGATGTTACTGGCAGATCATGACAAAGCCAGAGCAAGAGGTTTTAGATAAAATGATCCTCAGTGGGATACAACAAAGTAGCCCTTCACAGCTTCTACATTATCAGACATTTGCAAAATGTTTCGTCTGCATTCATAGCCAGCAGATAACTCTGCAGTCTGTTTGTTCCTATATCTAGAATTTGGCTTTGGAGCTTCTGTAATTCTCTAAGTAAATAAACTGATAAAAAATACTAAGCACGACCTCACAATGCAATATAGATGTTCTAAAGCTCTAGACAGACAATACTCACTGTGTAAATGATTAAATTTGACTTTCAAAAGATAAAACTTTACAACATTACGTGAACTATTAGATGGAGCCATCTTAGAAGGCACTTATAGTATAAGCGACACAGAGTACATGCAATGAATGTTGGAACAAAGCTGGCTTCCCATTGAATTAGCTTCCCTTAGAAGTATTTGGAAAACAATTCAAAACTTATTAGAAGAATTACTAGAAATTAGAATTAAATGGAGAACAATTCAAGAGTGCAAATTATGAATAAAAAGAAAATGACAGAACCTGTAAAGGGCTTCCTTGTTGTCCCACTGAGTGTCATTTGATCTTGAACCCTACTTTCTGGCCTTTTCATGGTCTGAGAGCAACATTATTGCCCAGCCAACATCACTTTCAACAAGCCAGATAAAGTTCTTGCCTCAATATTTGCTAAATTGCAAGTTGGTCATAGCAAGAACCCATTCAGCATTGTTTGGGTCACCTTCAGTGCTGTAAAATTACTGTTGAAAAAGGAATTAATTACATGTACAATTATTATCTTCAACATGTAATTAATTCTTGATCACAATACTTCTTTAGGAAAGTAATTAATTGCAGTAACAAAAATTACCATCTAAAAATGTAATTAACTACAGATTACACTTCATGATTTTACAGTGTTCGGTGATAACAAAGTGAAGAAAAACGATGAAACAACTCAATGGTTATATACTCATCAATTATAATGTTTTAAATGTATTTCAAAAACTTAAAGTTAAGCTTTGAGAGAAGGCATGCCTTAAAATGTTTGTCACTAAGACCGTTTCGGTGGGGCCTCAGTATCACACCACCAGTGCTAAAAAGACGCTCACATGCTGCACTGGCTGGGAGGAGTGTTCAGTTCATAAGCCAATTTTCTTAGGGAAGCACATCGTGCTTTCAAAATATCAAAATCATTGTTGTCAGATGACAAGTATATATCAAGCACATCTTTTGCACTCTTCTTCTTTGTCTTGAAAAATTTCTTTCCTGATACTTCATCTTCCTTTTCTTCCATTTCTTCACTCTTCACCACATTGTCATCAGCTAAATGGTTAAGAATGTACTTCAACTCTTGAAAAAATCAATGTAAAATATTTCGTTCACAACTTCAGTATATCTAGTAATGGCAATAAGTCTTATTTAAATTATAATAATTCTGAATTAAACACTTGTGCAATGAAAAGACAAACATACAACTAAACTGATACAAAGAGTCTTCCTAAACCATCCTGTAACTGGGATTTGTCATCAGTCCAGTGGTCCTTGAACTTGGGAATGGGAATGGAAGCAGCAATCACCTGCTCACCATCCATCACATCATCAAATCTTGTATGTGTACCCGAAATTATAGCATCAACCAAAGGCAGCATGAACATCTTATTGTTTTCTTGTAGTTTTCTTCTTTCTTTAATCAGACATTCTAGTAAGAAAACTATTGTGGAAAGCAAGATTCCCATGTAGGTATCTTCCTCCCCTTGTAATACATCAAGTGCAGTTGCAACAGGTTCCATAACAGCTTCATACAATAAGATTTTTTATAATTTTGCGTGACGCAAACAGCAATATAAGCATCAGTTTGTGGATACACCATATATATTTATTATTGCAAAGCTTTCAGTCTGTTAACCCAGACCTTCGTCAGAGCAACTAACTTGAAAAAATTAAGACACCTCTTTATATTACAATTGCCGTAATATGTTTGCTCGCGCTTTTTAGTTGTTTAAATTAAAGTGTGTGTGCGAAACAAGGATCTAGCTTGAGAACATTCAAGAGAGGACGCTACGTACTATTAAGTGGCTTTCCCTATTGATCTATAGTCTCATGTTTGAATATTTCGATAGACTCTCTCATTTTATGAGAAAATTTATACTCATCATTTGTCAAAATGGTTGCTTCATTCCATTTTATGCGATGATCCTGAGACCATGCGTGATGTGCTACAGCGGAGTTATCGAGTTTAGCTTTCTCACAATTCGTCTTACGTTCTTTTAGACATGTTGAGAGATTTCTACCAGTCTCTCCAATGTAAACCAAACCACATTCGCAAAGAATGCGTTACACACCAGGTTTCTGAAGTTCGTCTATACTATTCTTATAAGTGCATAGAGAGCGGAACAACTTGTTATTACTTGAATGGCAAACCCGTATTCCGACTTTTTTCAAAATGCTAGTGATTTTATATGAAGCTCGACCCATAAAAGGCAAACAAACAGAAGATCAATATTCAATATTATGTTTCTGTTGCCACTGGTTTTTCATAGCAAGATCTATGAACCACAGAGGGTAACCATTCATTATTAAGACATTTCTTAAATGTTCTAATTCACAGTCTAAGCTCTTGTAGTCACAAATTGTTCTTGCACGATTAATTAGTGTCTTGCATACCGATCTCTTTATGCTAGGAGATGAAACGAATTATGGTTCAGATATCTGTCTGTGTGTGTTGGTTTCCTGTAAACCTTATGCCCAAGAGACCTGTCTTCATTAATAGTGAATAAAATATCCAAGAAAGATATGGAATTATCTTTCTGTAATGCTAATATAAACTTAATTGAAGGATGTAAACTATTGATGTGACTTGGAAATTTGTTTAGATTTTTTAGACCATGCGTGCAGCTACTTATTGTATCATCTACATATCTAAACCAAAATCTAGGCTTTAAACAAGCTGTGGCTAGAGCCTTTTTCTCAAATTCTTCCATAAATAAATTATGTATCGATCAATTCCTCTTGTAACCATCCCCCCCTGGGTAACATCCATGTCATTGTAGCAAATCGTGTCCCGGGGCGGGAATTTGTTTGATGATTTTTGTCCCGGGGGTATGGGGTGGGAGAACGGGTTTGAGCATGCCATATCTTTTTAAGAAATAAAAAACATTTTGCGTTCTCGTGTAGGTTTGAGAAAACGAGCCCATGGAGCGAGTTTACGGCATTATTTGGAAACTCTCCTTACCTATGTTTTGATCAGCTTAAAATGGAAAACAAACCCTGAAAATTTCACAATTATAACTTATTACATAAATAGATTATTGCTGCTGTAGGCAGCTTCCTATTCTTGACGATGTGTTTTCCCGTACCAGTCCTTCCAGCCGAACTATGTAGGGGAAAACGATAACTGGATTTTGGGTCGCAAGTCGCAAGAGCGTTGCCAACCATTAGCCACAAATGAATACTAGGATTAAATACCACCCTGCCTCACAATACAGCCTCTCGATAAAATCTGCCAATAAAGGGCAGCACTTCACTTGCGATAGTAAGTTCTAGTTTATAGTATTTTTCAATTAGAAACATATCCTTTGGCTAGAAGGTAATACCTTTTTGTTTTATTAGTGAATAATTAAAATATAACATAAAAATCAAGAAGTAAGCAAAAACAGTGTAACATGCAAATCAAGTCATCTTTACATTACCTTTCATCAAAAATTGCTTCGGTTTTTTAAAACTCTTTTTCATAGTAAGTTTCTCACGTATGGTATGTTTCCACAAATTTTTTTCGTTTTTGTCACACGAGAGGCGGGAAAATTGCTGTGCTTCTATACACCTCACAAATCAGCAGTCGCATAGCATAAATGTTCTTTATAAATAGAGAGTTCAGTGGTTTCTCCACGTGCTATTCAATATGGCGTCGTACTTGGATGTTTTTCAAGGAAAATCTTGCAAATTCGAGGGCAAGTCGCTGGAAAAAAATAACTCATCAAAGCTGAAAGCTGTTTTTGAAGGTAACCCCCACTGTTTTTACTATTTAATAATATAAATATAAAGTATAAAGCTTTGATCCTCTTGAATTTTTATAATAATATATTAAATATGCATATTTTCAATCTACTCATCAGCTCATGCTATACTGATAGATTTCATTGTTTAAAACATCACAACTTGTCAGTGTTTTGAAGTCTAAACACATGATATTTCTCATGTGCATCTACAAGGTTCACATGTATTGGTGTGATTATAAAATCAATAGGCCTCGGACCCTCTATATTGACATACAGTGTGCTATAATTTTCATAATTGGCAATATGTGTTTGTGTAGAAAATGACAATGATGGCAATGCATTTGCCCTGCTGGAGGAATCGCATCTGAGAAATATGATAAAAAGTGAAGGGCTTTTAGTTAAGTTTAAAAAAGCATTTGACAACCAGTTTCGCAGCGATGAAAGTGAAAAAAAAATCTTCTGGTTATTGCAAGAAAAATGAAGTTCAAGAAAAGGATAAGAGAAAATCTATGGATGAAGAATTGATAAACGAAAATTCAAAGATATATGGTAGGGGCAACCAAAGACCCCTCAGTAAATGGCAGCTTGCTGTAAATGAGGCTGCGAAGCAAATTGTGCGGAATAATCATGCCATTCTCTATGACCTGGCTAGCCTTAAATTTCAAGCTGAAGCAAAAGCACGGGAGACATACGTCTTCAAAAAAAAGGGTGGATCAAGATCAAATCTTACCAGTAATGATGTTGAGCGAGTAGTAAAGCATGCAAAACTGAACAATGCAACAGTTAATTTCTGTACATTTTCCGAACAGTTAATTTCTGTAAAAAAACAAATTGAGATAACTGAGAAACATATTTCACTGTCAACAGTTGTCTCTGACTTTGAATCATGCAGCAAGGCACATGCTCAACTGAGAAAGTTGTTAGCTGAGAAACAAGATATCCAAAGCAAACTGATTGACATTGAGTCAAAAATGCTAGAGCACAGAAAAGAAATAAAAGCAAGAAAACCCAAGACAGCATCTGCATGCCTGTTCCTGGCACACCTAACATAACTACTTTTCTTTTGGAAGAAATAGAGATATGAGCAAATGTAGTTGTGAAACATCAACCATAACTGATCCAGATAAACAGCAAACTGAAGGTGAAGGAGCGAAAGTAATAGAATTGCATGATGAAGATTTATATCTAACAGATGAAATGGAAGTGCCTACAGCCATTGCCATAGAAAACAGAAATGAAAGTGAAAGTGAAACAAATAAATGTGAGTATGATAGTGATAAGCAATTAGAAGATGCAAGAAATTTGTCAACTGATATTGAAATGCCCTTGTCAGTTATTGAGGAGCAAAGTGGTAAGAAAGAGAATGAAGAAGTTGAAGAGCAATCAGGTGATCATGGTAAAGATTCAAAAGAAGATTGAAGAATGCCAGATGCTGATGAAATGTATCATACTGAGCCTGACATGCCAACAAGTGGAGATAAAGAGTGGAATTGACATGTTCTCAACAGCCAGCAACGAGTTTCCTGAGGTATGCAAAGCAGATAATGATGAAATTCATTTTTTGTGGAAAAGTTGTGCCAAGAAGAACAAAAACATTTGATGGACAGAAGAAAACAGATGGTGTACCCTGGTATTTATTCAAGCTTAATGGAAGGGCTTACTCTTAAACAGTACATTAAAGCAAAAACATACAACTGCTCAACATATCATGTATATAGTTGTGATGTCTGTTCACCAATGATAAAAGATGGTATAATTATCGTTGAGTATTAATTTATAAAGTTACCAGTGGTATGGAACATGGTATTTCACAATCAACCATATGATTGTGAAAAAGCCCAAAGAAGATTACTTCAAATGCCTATTGTTTCTGTTAATGTTGGAAGTGGGGTATATTTGTGTGAAAAGAGGAAAGAAATGAATTTTTGTTCTATTAAAGAGGAACCCTATGCGTATACTGCCTGCCCTGCCTGATCATAGTTTAAAGTGCCTCTAACACAATTTTTTTAGCATTCTGGAATCTTGACATATTTTCTAGAGTATTTGTGAAAACAAAATTGAATTATCTTAAATAGTTTAGTTTTTATGGCAGTTT
>JAODVM010272012.1:0-12353 GCA_025400095.1 Phenganax marumi | reverse complement strand
AGTATATTTGTTCTATACAAATCCCCCTCGAAAAATACTAACGACGATTAATTATTTATTATCTTTCTACGTGTTTCATTAATGCTAACGATAATTATTTATACACTATTTTTTCAATAAAAAACCTCCCGACGAGTATTTCATTAACGCTAACAATAATTAAATTATATATTGGTTGTTCAATAAAAAACCTCCCGACGAACGTCTCATTAACGCTAACAATAGTTTAAGCGTTTAAAACTATCAGGTTAGAAATTAATAATTAAACATAGAAAATAATATTTGTTCAAAATCAACTTATCAATTTCTATAAAAGCAAGCAAATATATCTTTATATATATATTTATTATTTATAATTTAGTTATTTGAATATATAGTATTTTCAATTATTAAATTTTAGTTTAATCTTGGATTCAGGCGTCCTGAAAAAAATATATATAATTATCGTGGACATTTATCGACAATAAACAACAATGTATATTTTCGTTTTTGTCATTGGCAAACATTTAAGCTTAATTAACATGTGTTTTTATCATTGGCTAAAGTTTAATCAAGATACAAAGCAAAAGAACCGTCATTCTACGATTGGCTGAATTTCAACACAAACCAAATGAATCCCTCTCTGATTGAATCGACGTGAATACAAAAAGGCCACATGAAAAGCTCCAGTGGTCCTTGCGCCTGTAAAGGTATAGGTAGCCTCAGTGTCAGGTACCCACTTCGGAATGTCCATTCATTGCCTCAAATGATCACACTCCTAGGAGATGTGTTTCTGCCGGTGGGTCCTAGCCAAAAAAGAATGCTTTGCGATATGTCGCTACATCGGATCGTAGAGGACGTGGCTCAATAAAGGTCTTTTGGAGCGACGAGCAGTTCTCTTGAGTGGGTCGACTCCTCACTTGATGTTTCTGCCATGAATTCGATTGATTGTTGCAAAGCTATGAATCTACAAGCTTCCCAACAGGGAAACGTCTCCCTCCTCCCGTCCGCTTCCCTCCTCCCAAGGGGAGTTGCGGCATCACCACTTTGACATCTGAAGGGAGTTTCCCGGACGGGCCCCAGGGGTTTCTCCGTGCTTCCATTGGGTTTTCGGGAAACAAAGTCAACATAGATGTCTTTAGAAGTAGAGCGATGCACATATTTGATGGCACAGAACCCTGACACACTTCCGCAAGTAGTGGTCACCATGCATAAAACTGGAAGACTGAAAAGCCATGAAAAGCCCATGTATGTAAATCCAACTCCCATGCCTCTCTGGGTTTAGGCTTTAGGCTTTAGGGTTTAGTCAATCGCACCCTGTCTCACCTCTCATCACCCCACCGTGCCATCTCCGTCTCCGGGCCCAGCTCCAACGGTGGAGCCTCCGATTGCGCGACCTGAACCGCCCGGACCCCTCGGCCACCCAGTCACTCGGACGAGGTGACCGGTGGGTGGTGCGGGAGAATGGAGGAGAATGGAGGAGAACGGAGGAGAACGGGGGGAGACTGGGCAGCATGGCACATCCAAATAGATCTGCTGGTGACACGTAGACTGGAACGCAACCCTGCTATGTAGCTGGAATCTCCTACACATGTTACAAATAAACATCCCACTTACAAGTCCAATTTGATATATTTGATGTTGGAGGCCTAGTATATAGTGTATTGATGCACTTGCTTGTTGCCAGTAGCTCACATACAGTATATGTTTGTTGCGTTTGTTGTGAGATTTTGTGGGTACTGTTCGGGTTGCCCAAAACTCGCTCGATTGGTCAACTAACAGTGGATGGCAAAGGCGTTTCTCTAAAAAAGGCGTTTCTCTAAAATGGTGTTGACCGCCTGTGAATTATAGGACAAACCCAAGCAATAGCAATAGTACAGGTCGGAGAAAAAACCATCAAACCCTCTTGATGCATCTTGATGCAATTTTACCTCCTACTCTGGATTGGAGTCAGGCTGGTCCGCGCTACATTTTTCCTCTTCGGGTCATGCGACGCGCGCCTTGCTATCGTCGAAGATCACCCAAGAGCCACCCTCACCTCGCCTCCTTAGGACAGCGAGTCGTGGCGAGGAGAATGGCTGTGAGAAGGACCATCTTTAGTGGTGGCAAGTCCTCCAAGTCCTCTGCCCCAATCCATGCCACAACAGTTTCTGCATATTTGGTCAGTTCCCCTGAAAGGCGCAGTCAAAACCAAAAGAATTACGGGCAGTTGAGGGACTGCAGTGCTGGCAATTATGTTTACCGTACCGGATGTAGCTCCGGGCTCCACAACTCCTGAAAAGGCCGGCCAAACCGACCAAAAAGGAACTGACCAACAAACCACATGGCGAGAACGGGAAATCGGAATGAGTATTGAATGATTTGTTTCACGTCGTGAGAAAAACCATGTCATGTCCCAGTCGCATGTGGCAAACATAGTGCCCATGGGAGGTGTGCTTTCCGATGTGCGACACAAAGCCCAAGAGCTCGTACCTGTGCAGCGCGGGTGCAAGTGGGTGCTGAAGCTTTGCAGTGATGCTGTACATTTCATTCGTCAAACAATCCTGGCAAACCGCATGTTCACAACGGGAAAACAGCTCGTCTTGCTGAGAGTCGGCCTGTTCTGGGGGCAGTTCTGCCGAGGTCTATCAGCGGTCAACAGGACCTGTCTGCCCTTGTTACTGAGAAGCATTGCTGTCTACTGCACCTGATTCGTGGCCTTTCATGGGGTATTCACACACCCTTCATAGGGTCGCAGCTGCGTCACTCTTTTTCAACACCTCTTTCAAGCCTCAAGACCTGGCCTTTTCAGCGACAAGAGAGGCCTGACCTTGATGCGAAAAACGATCAGACCTTAAGCTTTTTCTTGCAGTGAGCAAGCAGCAAGAGAAGCAGTCAAAGCGAAAAGCACTGAGCACTCGCCACGAAGCAAATGGCACAGTGTGGCGAAACAGAACATGTTTAGCTCTTCGCAAGCTCTACCATCCAATGGGTGCCCAAACCGGACTACCCTACAGTACTGTCCGGGATCTCCACCCAGGACACCCATTGGATGGCCCGCTTCTCCGCACGCCAGGGGCACTCCCCCACTCCGTCTTCGTTCTCCACCTGACTCCCTGTAGTCGCTTCCTAGGCAACGGAGCTTCTTCGACCCAACAATGGCCTAGTAGTGGTCCTACGTAGTGTGTCCTAGTCGGTGGCCAATGAAGTAGAATATTCTATACACTTATAACTTATGTCACTTATATTCACTTATATCCTTTACACCCCAACCACCTGGGTCAAAGCATGTCAAACCAACGGACGAACTGTTGGCTACCAAGAGCTTGGGGATAGGCTGAAACTGCTCAAACCCACCAAGACTCATTAATTGAAATGTGTCATCCAAAAAAGTTCAATCAGAAAACCCTGAGGTCAGGAACACATTGTCTTTGCAAAGTTTGATTCTATGAGTTGGAACATGTTAGAACATGTTAGAACCAAGGACTCAGCTTAAGAATCATAATCACACATAAACAACTGCACATCAGCAAATTGTTTGAACAGCAGCCCTGTTGCGGAACTCTGCACTCTCTGCACAACCACTCTTCAAGCATGAACACGGTTGTAGAATTGCACCAGGTCCTACCAAACAAACGAACACATCCGTTGCCAGGTCGGGGAAGAACACATCCACACGTTTTGAAACATCAGGGAACCCTGGTGGGTCTCACTTCTATGCCAGACGGGTCCCCCATTCCGATGCCCACTCCCGGTGCCTTGCCGCCGCCATTCACCGCCGCCACGGCGGCGTCCAGGTCGTCGGCGTGCGAGAAGAGCCTCGGTCCGTGGCCGTCCGCGTCGTTTCGGACGTGGCCGTCTTAGCAGCTGCTTCCGTTTGGGGTTTCCCCAACAGTGGACGGGGAACCCAAAGTACTGATGTTAGGTCCCCTATTGGACAATCATTGGGTGGTGCAGGAAGCTGCTGTTATCTCTCATTGCCCATCCTTCAAAGAGAATCAAAAACCAATACACCCAAGGCACAGTGACAAGGCGTGTGGCAGAAAACGGTCCCCCAGCACTTGCCTGTCCAAACAGGTGTGGAGGTGCTGGTGACCTGGTAGATGGGGGGATGCAGGAAAGCTCTCCATTGAGGAGGCCAAGCCTTTTATGACATTGTTTGATATTGTTGGACCACAAACCCTAAAGTCCAGCCTCCGTTGCGGCACCTTTTTTGTTGGAGTTCCAACTGTCCTTCTTCCCCAGAACTTCCAATATGACTCATCAACATCATTAACTCCACTTGGTAGTCATAATCCACCACCACCAGTTCGGGGTAAAACGAGTCATGACTCGACTCGACTCGGGTTTTGCGTGGCGTCGCTTCGACCGGCGCCACCCGGTGCCTACGAGAGACTCCCGGAGTCGTGTTCGGGCCCATGTGTCTCTTCCCTGCACCCCCAAGATCCACCAGGTAAAGTTGACAGTGATGTATGTCCATGTCTTTGTGAGTGAGGGATAGTGAGGGCTCATGAGGGTAGTGATGGCGGGGGGGCTCATGAATGGCCGCGTCGGACTGAATCATTCCCTTGAATCTGGTGGATGAAACATCTGGTCGACTCACAATGAGTGCGGCTAGCGGCTTCGTGAGCCAGGTCATTCACGACTCATCACTCACTGGAGATGAAGGTGGTACATCACCGAAATCCCCGGACTGCGAGCAAACAGTGCTGCTCTGCAGCTACTCTGCAGCTAAGTCACCAATCAGCTGCCCTTTCCACACTGCCCATGCACCTTTCCAGCACCAGGTCACGGCTCTGTCGACTGATGCTTTTGGGGGGGTGTCCTCAAAATCCGGCAATTGCATACAATTGCTACAACCAAAAACAGCGAGAATCAATGACCAAAGCATATTTCACCTATATAATCCTATATAAGTGGGTCAAACAAACGGTGTTCATGGTGAATCAATCAACACACCCACGGGTGAGCGGTTCACCGAACCAAGATCCTGGGACACCAATCCACCCGGAACCCGGTGCGGAGACCAGTTCCAGAGGTCGAACCACCTTGCCCTTCGGCCCGAGCGAGCAGAACGTTCCGAGGATTGCCCGAGGTCCCGGACGACTTGAGCGCTGCATGGACGTGCTCTTGGCCGAAGCCCATGGAACCTCAGGCGTCGATGGCCGAGCTTCGAGGAAACGAACGAGGAGAAGAAGATGTTTCTCGGAGGCCGAAACTCCATCCAACATGCGGATGTTCCGCAGTACGTGTCTCTTTTTGTTCATTTCCAACATGTTTGAAGAAACGAGTGTCCGAAATTGCTGGCCGGGGGGGGGGTGCGCTTTCAGGAAGACTTTGGGGCATCTGTGAAGAGATCTATATCTATATCCTTACTTGCTCTGCTCTACCTTTTGCAGATCTGGAAGACGGATATTTTCTGGAAGTCAAAGCTCAGCTACTATGCGTGGTTGACCTGCTGGAGGGTCCTGGTGTAGATTCTCGGATTTTTTATTTTCAGAAAACACGCCAGGGAAAATACAGGCAGGTAAGTGTCCACTTCGCTTTTGGCTTTTGGACCCAGGACACCCCCAATCTGAGAAGATCGATATGGTGAACGCCTAAGGGCCTCAGGAGATCTACTGGCACCTCCGTGAACTTCACAGGTCTCTGGGTCCAAAACCACCTCGTTTCAAGACGACCGCGCTGCTCGTTGCCTCCGTGCGGTCTCTCCACCTGCCGTCTCTCGCGGTGCTGCCAAGGTGCAAAGAGTGGACACGGCTTCAGGATCGTGCCTCAGCTCGGAGCTGTGACGGCTTCAGAAGGGTTGGATCTGATCGTGTGGGCTGAGAGGAGAAGACAAGGAAGAAGAGTAGCTGCTTTGTGGTTCTGCCTTTTTGAGCGATGAGAAGAATATCGCGCTTCACTCTGTCCAGCCCAAAAGTCGTGGCATGCAGATAAATCCTGGAACTGTCATGAAGGAGTCTGGTGATCCTAAGGCGTGGCACATGCCCTGTCAGGAGAAGTCTGGCCTTCTTTTGATCCCTGTATATATGACCGTATAGCAGCACACGCCAAACTATACAAGCAAGGAGTCCTTCGCTGCAAAGAACTACAGCAACTGTTCATTAAAAAAAAGAAAACACCCTGAGGGCTGTCATTCTTGATGAAAGGAGAATCCACCACCAAATGAGCTACGTCTCACCTGGTAGAAAATGCAGGACTTTGCTCGAATCCTTCTACAATCTGAAAAAATAAAACAACCTACAGTACTAAAACATGCATTTTTGTTGCCGTTGCCACTGCTTAACTGGCGAACCTCCATGTGTCACACTCGAGCTAAAACCGGAACCTCCATCTCAGGCATCTTCCGATCAAATCCAGGCATCTGGCGCATCTCCGCCACCACCGGTGTCTCCGCCGGCTCCTGTACACCCCCGCTGGTGGAAAACACCAACAACACCTGCCAGCACCCTCCAACAAATCACCACTTGAAGCTTCTTGGAGCCATTTAGAGCCTCTACTCAGGCCTTCTTGGGAGTTTCATTCTTCAGGTCCAAATGGAACCGTCTGGGTCCAACCGTCCAGCCGGAGGGGGAAGCTGAGGAATGCTTCCATCCATCCGCCCCAGGTCCGATTCTGTTCCTGGAGGCGAATTGATGTCTGGATCCTCGGAGTGCTCAAAGAACCTGCGATTGCTCAGCCCAAGCATCCCGCGAGTGCTTTCATCCAGTGCGACCGGCGGTGCGACCGTGGCAGATGGCCCACCAACTTGGCCACAGATGGAAATGCAAGAGCGCAAAGGTGGTTCAAGTGATCTTGGTCAAGGGAAAGTGAACTCTAACACCCAAATCTCTCCTATCCAAGGATCAATCACATCAAGTTCCCAAAAGCGACACCTTTCGTGCACGAAGACCGAAGACAAAAAAGACACCTGCCCACAACCCGACGCTCCAAGTTCAGCCCCCCCCGGAAACCGGGATTTGAGGAGGTGAAACCGGGTCCGTGGCAAAAATCCTCCGACACCTTCCCACATCTGCTGTGACGACTGTGTTTCAGAACCCCCCCCCATCGCCGGTCCCACTCTGGGTGCTCCGCGCCAAGCAATGGCGGCCTCCGCGCCAGAGTTCTGCACAGCCAGGCTGGCGCGGGCAGCCTTGGAACGAAGTATTATAAATGGGGTTGCCTGAAGTGGTCCCAGCAGAATGGAACAATGGTCAAATCAGGTCAATAGCTACAAAGTGACTCACATCTAGTCAATTAAGGGGTTTAGCACGATGAATGATATATGTCTTTCCTGCAACATCTTGGCTGTGTCATGGGTCGTGTGACTCCTACTTACAGTAACCGCAGAACATCCACATCAAGGATCCACTGAACCTTTCAGCTGACATCCACAGCTTTTTCCTTTTCGCCCATGTCTGGTCCCGGCATCTTCGGATCCCCTCTGTGTGGCGGAACCGCGTTCTCGTTGATGCCCATGGAGATGAGTTGGGCCTCGAGGAAGGGGGTCATACACCATACACCCCCTAGGGCTCCAAGTACCTCCTGAGAAGGTGGGACTGGGGTGGGTTTGGAGGGCCCAAATTCCTTCTGAGGTACTTGGAGCCCTAGGGACCCAGTACCGGCTGCATGGGAGCGGTGGATGGATTTTCCAGAGGATTGGATGGTTGGAGGGCGACACCTCCCGTCTGTGGCTTATGGCGGCACCAGGCCAACTGGGCATCGAGGCTTTAACCCGAAAAACCCGAAACATGCTGCAGTAGGATGGGGGTCTCCCTACCAAGGTCCGACCCTTTGAAAGATCAATGAACCCTGGGCGCATGAGTTGGGGGTCACTGCAATCACACACAAAAGCAATTGGACCCATCAATGCACCAAACATATGCCGCAGCTTCTTGGCCCAAACACGCTGAGGTTCGATGGATCTATCATTCTACACAGCTGGGGATGCTTTGAGGTTTGGAGTGATGTTCAAGGCCACAAACATGCACACATACGGTCACATACGGAAGAAGGGAGACCTCCCAAAGACCCCTGGAAGAAGGAAGATAGATCAAATCCATTGGTTTGGGACCTCTCTGTTAAACTCACAGCCAAAAGCATACCAGGCGAACCCACCATTTTCATGGTGACGAGCGACACTCCTCCATTGGGGCATGAGTTCTTTCAGCTTGCTTTGTGCGCTGGCCCCCAAGTTATGCCAACAGTACAACCTGGAGAGTTTGCACCAAAAGAGCAAGGCTTCCCTATAGGCTGCTTAAAGGCTTCCAAAAGTCAAGGAGAAAACGAGCAACCGCGAATAACAATGAGTCTGAGGTGAAAGTTTCAGATGACCACACGAGTAAGATCGAGTAGGACGTATATAGCACAAGGAAAACACACATGTGAAAACTTAACAGAAAGAAGAAAAGCCAAGAGACAGAACAACAAACAAACAGTGTCAACAAGAACACAAAATAATCAAACATACCGAACATACCTAACCAACGAAGTCAAAGATGAAGGACCAAACAAGAAAACCCCAAGTTTTGCTGAGCCGCCCCCAGAACTCAGGTCAGCCTCGCTTCCAAAACACTGGTTGGCCGCCACAATGCTGTAGTCAGCCCTGATGTGGATGTCTGTGGATTTCTCCTCCCATCTTGGTCCTGAAGTTCTTTGCTTATGTCATTCACCTGGTCTTCTGGTGGCAACCACACTGACGGCTTTGCCAACCCTCGATTCGCCCGGCCGCCCGCGGAACTCGCTTCCCGGAACTCGCTTCCGAACGTCTGAGAGCCCCGGACCACAATCATTTCATCTGCTTGCGGAGCAGCTGCAGCTGCAGCTGCCGGCCTTGAGTTGGCCAAGTTGACGTGACTGAAGTCATCAGGCACGTTTGGTGGTGATTCTTGTGCTCCAGGATCCTCTGGAATCCATGGAACTGGTCTACGGTCTACGTCTAGTGGGGCTTTGGGGGCAACATGCTGTGGATCCAAGATCCAAGAGGCGCAACCGACCCTTGTCCGTCGAGAGGCGCCGCCGACGTGGCGTCCGGCTCGTCAGGCAGCTCTTCCTCTCCTGAAGCGGTTTGGGCCATGGCCTACGTCTGCTATCCTCTTCAACGAGCTCAGTCATCGTTCTGCTTCAAGCAGCGCTATGTCGTTCTTATTCTACCTTCATTCTATCTCCTGCTTCAACCAGCTGAGTCATTGTCTTCTTCAACTTCCAAATTTGCCATCTGTGCTGGAGCATGTCACTACGATTCACTGCCACCACCAGTCACCCCTGGCCCTCTTTTTGGCCGCTTCATGCATCCCCGTTCCTTAACCAGCCAACCATGGACCCGTTGGCGAACACGATGCTTTTCGGAACCGTTGAGATGGTGCTTTTCGGGGCCAAAGAGGGACCCAAATGGAACAAAACACACACACACACACCTCTCGTCTCCTCGTCTTGGATCCGGCTCAGATGTCCAGCAGTCCCGTGCTGCCAGCCGACTGCTCTCATGCTCGTTCGAACCAAAAGCCGCTCCTGTCTGCAGGCCTCGTCCCCTCAAGTGCTCCAAGTTCAGGGTTTCAGGCCTTGTTGGGCGCGGCGCGTTGCTTCAGGCGACGCGTTTGGCACCCAAAGAATGGCATACAAAGGCCAATGCCAAGGCCGGCAAACTCCAACCCACCGGGCAGGTCCACAGAATCCAGGTCGAACGGTCAGTGACCCCTTTCTGGAGACCGAGTTGATGACCTCCAAGTCGAGCTGACGGAGCCACTATGACCAGCCATGGCCCACAAACACCACAGGTGCCGACAGGTCTTGGAATGACATGCCGTCGGTTTTCAGAAAAATGACCTGGTCCACCCCACGACTTTTTTTGAAGGAAGCATTGAGACACACGTTTCACATGGGTCCGTACCGCCAGTGGTTCGGCGCCGACATGGCGGCAGCTTACGGCGCTTGGAAAACGTAGACACTCGCACAACGGGTGACCTTCACCGTTCGGTGATTCAAGGTGTGATCATCCATCACTTCTACGAAGCAGCGTGCGCTCAGCCTTGTGGTACTTTCAACAGGGGAGGTCAACAAAACCAGAGTTTGGGATGGTTTGGGCATCTTTTGGCCTTCTTATTTGACTACACACCCACATGGGGATGTCCCGAAGATTTCACCGACTGCGCTGGCTATCTCTCCCGAGCACCCGCACATGGGCACCTGGCTGACAGCTTTCGTGACAGCGAGCAACAGCATGACATCCCCCGGCGGTGACGGGGAGAGTCTCCTCTTTCAAGACGAACGAGACATGTGAGTTTCCTTCGAAGGGGTCATAAGGGGTCACCTGGCTGGAAGCCTTTTGCCCACTACCTAGGGATCTCCATTGGACACCCCTTTGAAGGTCCAGGTATGAGTTTCCGCTTTTTTATTCGATTGAAGGCATCCACGAGGATCGACATGAAACGTTTCAGACACCTTTTCTTTCGTGGCGATCTGCCTTCCAAGGCTCCACGCTACGAGTAGGAAGTGAGGGCGGTGAAGTTTCAGGCAACATGTGTATCGAAGATCCAATGAGATCCCACTTCACAAAAACGTTTGCACCGACCACGACCTCGCCACCAGCTTCGCCCCTCCCCTGGCCTTGCAGTCCAGCTTCGCAGGGCACCACTTCTCATCAACGTAGTACCGTTGGAGTTGCACCAACAGGTACCTGCCGTAGTACCGCGTCCGCGTGCCGAGTCGCTCGTCCCCATTTTTTCCCCCCTCGTAGAAGGCCTGACCAACTCAAAATGTCCGCACCATTTGGGCCGAATCAGCCCCCCCCAAAGAAGACGATTTGCAGCACCATCTTCCCAGCACACCAATCGTTTCCGACAAAAATCCGTCGACCACCGGAGAAGCGATCAGCCTCGGGAGGTTTCATGCAAAATGGGGATGATGAGAGTAACAGCACCTGAAAACAAATTCCGTTGGCCAAGGTTGGCTACTCGGCTACTTCCACAGGGGTTCCAAAGCCAGGGGTTGAAGATGTCAGAAATGACCAGAAATAACCAGGATGCAGAAAGGACCTTCCGAACATAAGGTGAACAAACACCCCAACAAACCTGGATCTCCTGGTCTTGTTCTTGGCTCAAGCTCTTCCAGGGAGCTCTTCCTGGTCCTCTCAGCGACCCATCTGCCGTTTGTGGGCAAAGGTCCGACCACATGCGACGTGTTTCGTCGTGGAAAAGCGATCACCTCGAGTTACCCATCTTCCTAGATCACCTCGAGTTACCCAGATCACTTCGAGCTACAGGGCCCCCACCGCCAGTTTGGTCAAACCCTTGGCCTGGGCATACTTGCAAGCCGAGTCCTCGCTGGGTTGGGCTCAGTGGCAGGTCTAGAAATGGAAGAGGCAAGGATGCCTTTCAGAAGGGCCCGGTTTTTCATCCCACACCAACGGAGCGTGACACCCAAACCAACCAAACAAACAAAGTGGAAATATCAGTTGCCACATGCCAGGCTTGGGAACACTTGGTGAGAGGGAGCCAAACATAGTTTTACGGCTTATCAAGATCACGTTCCGCCACCCATCTTTCAATGTATGCTTGAACAGCTTAGTGAAACATGTCAAAGATTGGTGGCATCTGCGCTTTCCTGTGGTATGTAAGAGCCGCGCAGAAATCAACACTATCCCTCTGCTTCCACTTGATGCCTTTATGTTCTCAGCGTCGCCGTCGCAGGTGTTTTTGGAGCCAACGAACGCGCTCGGGCGCTCGGGCTGAATGCACCCCACGGCTTCGCGACGCCAGATGGCAGAGACGACTGAGTACCTCAACGACTTAATCCTGAGCTGCTCCAGGTCTGGATTAGGAAATTCGAGCCTTATTAATCAGAGGGGGTTTTAGTGTCAACAAGATCATAAGCAACAATCAGTTAGGAAGTGAGCTATTTAATCCGGAGGGCCTCCACCTAATTAAGCTGCAGATTTTGAGACTAGTCGGATAGGGTGGTTCACCACTCACATCCCTTGGATTCATTTCACGCCTTTTTGCTCTCTCTCTTCTTCGGCCATCCTCATCCGCATTTAAGCATTCAGACCACAATGTCCTGGAAACCAGGACCAACAATAACAGTTTCCTGGACACCAGGACCAACAACAGTAATTACCCCACCTCAATTGAATTCCTAAGGCTGGCCCCATCAAACATCACATTGACATGTGGAACGTCTCTTAAGATGACTCGAACCACAACAGAAGGGTCTTCCAATGATCTTCAAGGTATAGGTCCGTGATCGAATCAAAGCCAAAAATGTCGTGGAAGATAAGGCACAGATTTCATGTCGCAGGGAATTTTTCTGGGCCACGGGCCATTTGCTACAGGGTTGGAGGGTTCAACATCAACAGCCTCGCCAGTCCGACCCTGGTGCCTGAGAGATATAGTGCATGGGCTTTAAAGCGGGTCGGT